>JAOBRD020259475.1:0-23719 GCA_027575215.2 Hydrozoanthus sils
ATCTTACTCTCCATCTAACCTCACCCCCCCCCCCTCATTTAGAATTCAGAAAATAATGATTACTTTATAGAAATTAAGTGCGAATGGGATTTTTTCACAACTTGGTAATGCATCTGAAATTGAGTGAGACCTTTGATACAAATTAACCAACAAGTGCAGGTATTGCAACCTACTAAATGGTTTCTTTTGTTTTGAGTCGTCAACATTTTGTTGTAACATTGTTTCAAAATTGCAGTATATTGATTGTCTGATGTGTGTAATCCTTGTCCCTATTTTCTCACCCAATAGTATTAAGCCGCTGTTCTGGAATTGAAATTATAGGGCCTTATTTTATGTTAGGAGAATTATTGAGCTTTGTAATGATACCACCATCGAAACTGTTTGAATGACTTAAAACTTACAGAAAGTAGTTAGAATCGCAATTACACAAATTTAACTAGTTCAATTTTGAGATCTTGGCAACATGACAAATTAATATTGATAACACTGGAAGAAAATATATTCACATATTGGGCCCTACTACAGCATGACTCAGCAAGATATGGAATATATTTTCTTCCATATAGTGCTTAGTCATTTGTTTGTGGTGTTGCATTAATAATGAGATTTTGTTGCTTTATTTTATTCACCTTAAAACTGATTTGCATAACCAGAAAAAAAAATCACAAAAACTATCAACTAAACTCATTAGTTAGAAAGTTTGTGACTGGACAAAACAATTTTCTCATGCCTCTCTTGTTGACTAAAAAAGTTTTTAAATGGATTTTGCATAGTGAATTATCTTAAAAAGAAAATCTCAGAGTATACAAAATAAAAGTCGTTTATGGTCAAGAAGTAGTATTATTTGGATATATCCCAAGTCATCACAGTATTTAATGCAGCCAAGTTCTCTTTGTATCTCCTGTCAAAAAAGATTGAGGGGTTTTTGGTGGACAATTATTATATCCCTAGAACTTCATTCTATCCATTACAATCAAAAATACAAGTACCATATAAACTTGTGTGACTGATGGGCACCTATATTTTACACTTAATTTAGACAGGAAAATTAAAGTGAACTTAATTACATTTTGTGAAGCTTGTCAAATGAAAAATCTACACCAGAAAACATTTTAGTTTGAGAAGAATTTGAAATTAGATTCTCATGAACCTATCCCTGACTGTAAAATTTGCTAAATATTACTTTGAACTTTTTAAAATTATTTCTGACATTAATTATTATTCTACCTTAAAAAAACAAGGGTGTAGTTTAAGCGTTAAAATTGGAAGTCAAAATGAAATACATGCGGACTTTTGGTATTGTATTGGTATTTTGAACAAGAAGGGTCATTTTAAATCTTATAAAAGTAAATTGTGAACTTTTATTTAACAAAAATTATTATAGGGTTGCCAAGGTTTTGTTTTATACCCAGCAAGAATTTCTCATGATCATTTGCATATAAAGAAGATTAGTTTTTCGGGAAGCAAGCAAGGTGTATTAAACTAAATAAAAATTGAACCTTTTTTAAACTACAGTGTAAGCATGAAAAAAATAACAGATGATGGAAACTCAGTGTTGAAAATGATAAAAGATGCTTCACTAAATCATTTTTATTTGAAATAATTCTAGATAATTTTTTGTACTTAAGTAGAACATGGCCAATTAAACTGATTAAGTATTTATTGTTTTTTTTCTTGACATCAAAGCTGCCAATGAAATAAAATTTGTTAACAAAGCCACAATTTATTGCTTCTCCCAAAAAAACTTCTCTAGGAAAGTAACTGTTCTTTAAAGCTTTAATATTTTATTTTGTGATGGTGACTGTAATGAATTTTGTCTTGCCTTTTTATCAACCTGATATGTGTAGCTGTTATACTTACTAAAATAATATAATTATTCACAAGGGATTGCAATACAAATTTTTAACTAAATTTTGTTATGTTTCAAATTTGAATAATTTTATATGTATGTTAGTTATAAATTATTATTCATTTAAGTTTAAAAAAATTAGCAAATATAATGTTAAAAAATAGATTTAACTTTTAGTTATATTAACAACCATTTTGTTGTTTTATATTTTCCCTGCAATTTAAGGTCTACATGCAGTAGTGCAAAAATGCTGTTGTCAACTCTCCCTTCATTATCCCCTGTTATCTCTTTATTACCATTAAGAGAATTAAGCATTTTAGATAAAGTCTTTTAGAATGTTTTTTAATAGGTCCTTCATTATTGACTAGTAATTAATGTAAGAAAGAAGTTTTGTTAGCCATCAGTGTGATGTGATATGTCTTAAAGATTTCATGAACCAAGAATATATGCTGTGCTATCCAGAAGTATTAATAAGTTGATACGTAAACATGTTGCATGACTTTATACCAGAGAATGTTAAAGAGGAAATGTTGATCAAATTTTTTTGTTTACTACAGCACATGGAAGAATTCGAGCAGCCATTGGAAAGGCCAAGCTTTTAACAACTAAAAAATTCAAGCAGTTTAGGGGACTCTGTGAAATGAATTTAGTGAGTACTTTTTTTGTTGATATTAATTACTTTTAAAATTCTCACTGACCAGGTAACCATCATCTAACATTGGAGGGTTAGTGCTGAAATGAAAGACCAAAATGGTGATTGGGCTTCAGATTTTCAAAAGAGGTTGATTTTGGTGGCAGTCTGTAATTAGAGTTTTCCAAGGATAGGTCACTGGTTCAGGCAATCACTGAGTGAATTAATATAACATTAATTATAGATTTGAACGAGGCCAGGGAATAATCCAATTTTTGCCAACCTACAGCATCAACACAGGACTGATAAACCCACACAAAGGAAAGAGCAAAAATCTCTTACCTTGATCGGATTCAAACTCATGACAGATCTACATCACTCTAACCAACTGTGCTACAGCTGGTCAGCTGGGAGTTTGGAAGTGGTTGAATGGTTATCTTAATTATTGTTTGACTCGTATTCCCAGGATCAAGAGTTCTAGGACCAGTCAGACCACTGTTCTGTTGGATTTTAGCAAGACTTTTTACCCAACTTTTTTCAGTTGCCAACTCAGCTGTATAATTGCATGGGTACCAGCTTTTGCTGGGGACTAACCAGCGATGGGTTAGTGCCCATCCAGGGGAGTCGAAGACTCATGTGCTGAGCACTGCAGTTTGGCCACAGAGGTCGAAGAGAAGGATTTAGTTTAAATTTTATTTCTAACGATTACTAGGTAATTCACTACAAAGTTTTGAGCTAACCATGCACTGAACCTTCTGGTTATCTTCCATTGTGTTTCTAAGAGAAATAGTTATAATTAACTTTGAATAACTGGTTATTACAAAAGGGTTGATTGATCATAAGTTAGAAAACAAAGTAGGAGAAGGGGGGGTACTCTGGGTTAAAATTAGGGTAGGGATGACAACCTCCCCAGGAATCCCACCTTGGATTTTTGCAAACAGTTAAATAAATGTATTTTTTTACATTATTACTGTACTGAATATACAATTTCCTCCCAAGCAGGTTATATATATGAAAAAGTATTCCAAATCACACATACAGTACTCTTCCCACTACACCAGGTCAAAGATGTCTCATTTGCACTTCATATTGTATGTCTTGAAAAACGATTTAAAATATGTTAAAAAATAAAATAAACCAAGACTTTTATCCTCCTTCCATCTGTAGGGTATAACGAGTTCAAATAGTAGGCGTCCAACAGACACAGACCTTGAGGGATTCTGGGATATGGTCATGATTCAGGTTAGTGCTTTCAAGGACCTGTTGACAGTGTACAGATAAACTGAAGCAGGGTTCAAAAAAGTTGTTGGCTGCCAGTGAGAGCTGGCAGATTTGTTTTTTCAATCTTAATTTAAAATGAAGTGATTCTATGAACTACAGGGAAATTAGGAAATCGATAGTAAACTTTATTTCCTCATCTCAAAATGACTGCAATTTAGAAATATATGAGAAGTATTGATTTATATTTCTTGTTACAACATTGTAACAAATATTAATATTAAAACATTATTGTTATATATTAATTTGATTACAATCTGTTAATGCAAAAAACAGCCGGCCAAATTTAAGTTCAACAATAAACAACCTACAAATTGAAATAAGGCTATTTCAAAAACCCTGTGAAGGGTACTAGTACTGTATCAGGAATTTTAAGAGTTGTTTGTAATAGATAAAGTACTAGGCAAAATGTAGATTGGGTTGTGTAGCTGGGTCATCAAAAGGAAAATACTCTAATGCTAAGTTTTGTAAATTGAGAAAAATTTATTTCATTTTGCTAAAGAATAATTATCCTCCAAGCCCATCAGTTTTTTCAATTCAATATTTTTCTGTATTAAAATTTTTTAACTAAACTTATCTTATATTATAGTGTCTATATAATTAATCATCTTTAATGTAATTATTTGATTTTTCTTATCTGATTTCATGCATTATTATTTGTTGCAGGTGGATGATGTTAACGCTATGTTTAAGAAAATAGATGAGATGAGATCAAACAACTGGGTTGACAAGCCTACTGTTGATGAAGAGGTAAGACCAAACACTTTGAAAAGTGTCAGTACTTACTTCTTCTGTAGGAATTAAGAATAACTTGTTGGGACTGTGTATATATCTTGATTCTTTAGACACAGTGTCTAAGAAATATGTTAGTTTGTGGTTCAATCCTATTTATCATAGTAGGTACATATTTATAATTTATTTTAAACTGTTAAAATTAAAATTTGGTGGTGTGATTTGTGGAAGTGCTGAAAAACAGGGCTGTGTAAAAAGTACTGCAACAGTACTAGTTACAAATTATATATTCATAATAATGTTGTTGGATCATTGGCAAAGACGAAGTAGCTTGAAGTTTCTGACCAGGTTAGATCAGTAACAATTGATGCATGTGCTCCTGCTCAAAAATAGCATGAAGCCAAACTGTAAAGCAAAAAAATCCCTGCTTTTTTTTCACCACCCAAAAAATCTTCTTTCATAAACCCCAAAAAATTCCCTTTGGCCTAAATTCCAGACCCAAATAAATCCATCGGACCTCCCACCATCATCAAAACAATCATGCAAGTGGTGCCTCTGAGCTGCAGGCAGATCTAGACTGTTAGAATATAATTGTTGTTAAATTTGTTTTTTGTTTATTGATGTTTTTATTAATTAAATAGAAATATTATTTTATAAATTTGGTCAATATTTTGTTTTAGGATGGACTTAAAAGAAGACACTCACTAAGCAAGAGATCATCATTAACAAGAACAGGTTCAGTTGGAAAACCACCCCTTGTTAGACAAAAGTCGAAAGAAGAGATCAAAGCACAGGAGAGCCAAGCTCGAGCTGCTGCGAGACACAGATTAGCAGCTGCCAAGCGGAAATTCAGACAGAAAATGAGAAACAGTAAGAACCTGGAAGATGTGGAAATATTCTGCTCACCACATAAGTAAATGGTGTTGAATCAAGCTAAATTAAGTGCTGGAGAACAGTTGACATCAATGTTTTAGCTTTGTTTGTTGTTGTAGTTATGTTACTTTGTTATTTCAAGCTCATAGAGGCAACTTTACCACAATGGTATGCATTATTATGTATACAAAGGCCACCAAGTTCATTGAAGGAGTATTGAGGATTATTTAATTACCCTGCAGTTCCTCTATTATGTTATTACAACGGTTCACTTTTAAATTCTGTGAATATACTATTCACATCATAATATAGTGAGGCATTCTTGTGTGAGAGAACCACTCCTGTGTGCAAAGATTGAAGGAGTTTTTCAAAAATACTGTTTTCATCTTCAATTAGTTAACAATAGTTTCATGTGTACATGATGTTTATAGAATATTGTTTGCCCTTGAATTAGGTTGCTTTAATTAGAAATGGCTACAAAAGATTGAGAGGCAACTATTGAGAACAAGATTGTGTAAAATATGTATAAAATTCATATAAATTTATTAGAAGTACTAGTGTTAAAAGAAAAATGCAGTATTATAAATGCAAGTTATCTTCAAGGATTCATTTTGAGCATTTAAGAAATGCATATCAACTTCACATACTAGTTGTTAAAATTAATATAAATTTTAGTTGGACTAGCATGCAAGATTATTATCCCAATCTTTCCTCACTAAAATGTTATCATTCACTTAAAGCTATTAATCATTTGATGTTTCCTTATTTTAAGCAGAGATTAAATGAAAAGTTTTTGATATTAAAATTTCAATTCCAATGTTATGTAAGAGGCTGCTACTGTGATCTCCTTTTTTTGTTTTTGAAACAGTCACCTCTCCCAAAACACAGTCCAAAGTGCAATTAATTGTCTTGTTTCCTAAAAGTTTTTGTTCTGCCACAGGGCACCCTGTCGTCTGTTTTAGCTGGCTTGCTAGAAAACTGCATAATTGAAGATCACTGATATCCTATTTTACCGTGTATAAGTCGACCTTTTAACACCAAAAATTCACATCTAAAAATCGCACTCATCGATCAAAACATGCAAATTTTTTAACACCCCTTAAAACTCTACAAAAACGTTTAAAAACAGCATTTAGATGATAAGTACTTGAAGCAAGAAAGAATTCTGTGATCTTTACAGTATACTGTGTACAAACAATCGATTATCATAAAAAATGAAATGACTAACAATTACGTACTTCACTCACTGTGTAATTTGTGTTGGTTTTTTTTGTATTTCTTTCTCAAATTTTTGTTACACCACTTAGATTTTTTGGTATTTTTATCTTGCAAAATATCGACTTATACATGGGAACTCTAAAACTTGCACTTTTTTGGCTGCAAAATGGGGGGTCGACTTATGCATGGTGTCGACTTATACATGGCAAAATACAGTAGAAATCATAATTTAATTGAAAAAGGGCTTGTTCAGAGACTTAAAACCTAATTTGATATTTCAAAGTCCAAGTTAAAAGTTTAAATTGCAACCTTCACTTAGCAAACAACTTTTCTTACTTGTACCAGTTGCTTTAACACCATGAGCTAACACTTTTAGTTAGATTGAAGTTCCTTTTCAATACCCAAGCAGAAGCAGGTTAAAATTTGCCTTCTAGCTGCTTGTGGATAGTAGATTATTGTCTTCTGAAATACTAGTTAAATGGAACCTTATAATCTATCACATTTTTGTCCGAGACAAGAATCACTGTCTTACAGTATTTCAAACTGACTAGCAGCAGACCACTGATGGTTTCGATGTGTAGCTGGTGCACTCAGATTCTTAAATTCCATCACTGGTTGTACAACCTCCTTAAATTCATGTATTGAAAATACAATATATTATATACCTTTATCATGCTAGCATGGCATTAAAAAATAGTCTATATTCAATTTATCAGGAAAATGAGTCCAGTGAAAAGTAACTATTTAGGTATTGAACGGGCATCCTCATTTACATGTTTTTCCTATACATTTCTCTGTAACAATCAAGGCAGAAGATCAAGTTTCATAACTTCATATCTGCATTTTTGGGGGGGGGAGTGTTTACGAAATTTTGCTAAATACAGATGTGCTGAATTTGGTGATGGCCACACTTTCTTGATATGTTTAATATATTTTTGCATGATAAGGGTCTCTATTGTTGTAAAGTGTCACTTATTTAAAAAAGACTGTCATTGTAAGTAACTTGTTTAGAATGGGTTGGTATTTAAATTGATTAAAATACTTTGTAATTATTTAACAAACAATATAAGCAGCTCTGTTTTCATGACATTTACTTGAAATTGGATAATGCAAGAGTTTATGAGTGTGTTCACGATAAAGTATCCAATATTTATAATGTAGAGAAATGCTATCATGCAGGAGAAATAAAATAAAGTTATGTTGAGGTTCCTATTGTTTTCAGCATTAAAATTATGAAGTGGGATTAAAGATGCAAATTAAGGGACAACAGTAGAACTTTTACAAAAAGGAACATCCCAATTTTGGGAGAAATTACTTCATATCTTGAGAGTTACAGAGGGGAAGAACCCTAATAAATCTGTATGATCTTTAACCCATTCAGCCCAAAATATGCCTATGTGAATAACATATTTCTAAATTCTCCCAACTAGAACCCATACTTTTCTTGTCATCAGTTTAGGAGAACTTTGCTTTTCATCTTCAGGGTTTGCTATGTATGATCAATTTCAATTTTCCAATTACCAAATGACTTAGGGCATGTTTGTTTTGGCCTCTTCCAGAATAGGAATACATGGATTAAAAACATTACCCGATTCTTTTTGGCTGTTTTTCCTGCAAAGTTACAAATAAAACATTTGTCCCAGACAAAACTCTCTTGAATTTTGAATTTGAATTAGATATTTCATCGCCCTGACAGTTTGAAAGAAATTTCAAACTACTGTTCTTAATCTGGATTACGGTAGTTGGAATTATAGGCCCAAACGAATGCACCCTAAAATTGTATCAGTAGTAAGATATTGATAAGTTGGCTGGAATTCTGAACCACTGGTCTGTTCCACGAGTTCTTTCCTTCAACACTTAGTTTGTCACACTGCCATTGTTAATTTTTTGTTTGGAAGTGGCAGCACATGCACTGTGTAACAGTAAAATAGATTGAAAAGATTTTGCTGTCCCTCACAAAACTTGACTATCATGAAACAGTACTGTACACCAAATCAGACAACCACCTAAAAAAAATCAAACTGCAAAACTCAAACATTTTCCAGCATATAAAAAGAAACTTCAGTTGTTTTCAAGGAAACTTGAGTCTTCAGTGAAAAACCCATAAATTTCAAGGAACTCCAGGTTTTCAAGTTGGAATGCAAACCCTGATCTATACATAACTAACAATAATTAGTATTTACCACACAAGTGAATATCCATTTTCGCACGTTTGATTAACTCAGATTGCTCGGAGGTAAAATATCCAGTGCTATTTACCTACAAGCAGCGAAAGAGACAAACAAAATGGCTTCCCGTTTTGCTTCGGTTACCAAAGAGGAAATAACCTCAGTAAATGATGGTGTCCCCCAAACCACATAAATGGCAACAAAATTTGGTTTGTCAGTATTTAATAGTAAATAAATCAACTATTCCCGACTTATAATTGTCATGTGACTTCTACTTGAAAGCACCACAGCACACATAAATATTTTTGTAAAATAGCCCAAATACTTGTGTTTTTGTCGGTGCATTGCCAAAATTAAAGTATGTTTTGGTTCATTGTTTACTCAACTTGTGTAGTACATACTAAAACAATTATTCACCCGAGCAGTGTCGGTGAAAGTGGGATATTTACCTCACCGCTCAGCAAATATCCACCACCATTCACCTCGACTTCGGTGAATAATTAGTAATTATTCCAAGTTAGAGTGTTAGTTGGATACGAGATGGTAAATAGTCAGAGGTGCAAATCGCAGGGTTGGCTATAAATAATCTGGCATCTAACAAGCATGAACAAAATCATCATTTTATTAAATTTATTGAGTTTTCAAAAACCCATCAGTACTTGAAATTAAAATGACTGCTAAAATTTATTCAGATCCATATTTCAGCTTTTACATAGTCAGTTTTTATATTTCTTATGGTCAACTTGGTATTTGAGCTGATAATTAACTGAATGAACCAATCAGAATACTAGAAACATAATATAGTTATAAATATTTACCTTCGAACCTCCAACTCATATAATTCATACAAACACCTTTAGTTTTCAACTAGGTAACCTTAGTAATGATGTTTCTGTACAGCTTGAAATTTTATCCCACTTTTTTTTCCCAACTACATGGTGTTGCTGCTTCTTTGCTTAGACAGTTGGGAAAAGGCAACTATTTTTTTCTTTTTTTTGCTAATAAAATAGTAAAAGATGATTGGGCTGCCCCCATACAAAATCAAAACCCAGGTTGGAACTATTAAACATTTTAGAAGTTTAAAGCCAGTAGAAATAATACTTGCCAATTAGTTAGCAAATAACTTAATATTTTTTGAATATTTTTTTAATACTTTGATTGACATACAAGAAAGCCAGCAAAAAGCATTCTGTTCCCTAAAATCCTCACTCATTGTACACAATTTTTATAAAAGGGGCAAGATTTAACAGACTGCCTTCAGAAGCCAAACATACAAACTTCCTTCTTGAAAGTCAGCAGTGTCACACATGTCTGCTACAAATATAGCCAGTAAAGTGGCAATAAGGCCTTGCAGATCAGAAAGAACTAAACCCTAAAATTAGTTTGAGCCTCAGTGTTTGCAGCTGTTTCGGCCTTATTTTGGCCTCATCAGCATGGTATGACTAACAAACAAGTTACTTTAGAATGTTAAACTTGGATTTTCAATAGTCCCTCTTGGGAGCACATAAAACGTACCAAGAACTGTCATTTTTAAATGTTCATATTAAAATAATAGTTGGCATTTGCTTCAAGTATCACAGACTGTTTACCTTAGAACCACACTCATTTCCAAGACTTCAAAGTATAACTCCTATTTTTGTTGCTTGTGTCAACTTTCACAAGGTGAACTTTTGGATACCAATTCTGGCTTTAAAACATAGTTCAAGGGGTGAGACCCAAAAGTAAACAAATATTGTTAAAAATTGAACAGGACAATTCAGCCAGAGCAAAAATGCATGAATGCTGATAAAATTGTCAACTCTCCTTAAATTTTCCTTAAATTATTACTTCTTCATAAATAATTAGCATTTCATCCAAAATTATGTTTTTGCACTAGACAAAAGTGATGAGACATTTGATCAAGTTCTCAACTCTCCCTATATTCTCTTCATGATGACTGGGAGAATTTAGCAGTTCATATAAAGTCACTTAAGCTATATATTTTTGCAGCAAAAATCCCTACATTTTAATACACAACTCTCCACTGTGATGGCTGTTCACATTTGCCTATTTCTTTATCACTGCATAAGCAATTAAAGGTTGTATCAGCATTAAAACCTAAAATATCTCGCTCTTCCTGAATACGGAATGAAAAAGTAGATTCAGTGGTGCCAGTGAAATATCTAGCATGGGCACAAATCCACTGGTCAATTATAGCCACTCCTCCATCCCCATACTTCTCTAGAATGGCCTGAGATGGTTCATAAGTAACAAGAGGAAGTTTGGACTTCAAATACTCCACATCTGAAACAGAGATAACACAATTAACATAAAAATTATGTACTCTCAGGTGCCAAATAAATGGGGCGATCAAAATATCAAAACAAGGGGGATGAAAAATTTCTTAAAAAGTTGATACTGTAAACGGGGGGGAGGGTGAAAAATTTCAGAAAAATATAAAATAAGACAGCAGAGACCAGCAAAGCTTTAGATAAATTTTTCAAATTATAATTTTTAGATTCTTATTGCCCATGCTGTAATCCAAGAAAAAAGCAAGGAAAAACGAACACCACAATGGACACTGATCAGTAAAATTTTTATTTTGAAATTTTGACCACTTGATGACCATACCAAAATTGAAAAATTTATAAATGGGGGGAACCTTCTAAGCTCCAGGGGGGAAGGAGAAAAAAATCAAAACATCAATAAGCATCACAGGTCATTTATTTGGCACCTGTGAATAAGAAGCAACATTTCTAGTGTTTGTGGAATAACATGCCCCACTAATGAGGTCATTTTAACCTTCAAATTAAAAACTGAAAACTGTCAAATTACCTTGTGACCAACTTTAGCTGAGACTTGTACCTTGATTGACAATGAGTTGTCAAAAACTAACCAGTTTGTGGTCAGAAAAGTGTAAAGAGGGAATTGTTTCATTAATAAAAGCAATTATTTATCACTATTACAACTCAAGAGAAGGAAGGGAAGAAAGTAGGGTAGCATAACATCAGACACTTGAACTCTGGGAAAGATTAGGTGGTCTCTTCATGTAACAAAGCACGCCACAAACACTGACAGTCAAATGATCCACTTCTTGTAAATGTGGCAAGATGTCTCCAAAAATGGCCATATTAGGCACTTTCACACTCATGTGCAGTGTGTATATCCCACTGTTTTGGCAAGTCACAGGTCTTGCAAATATCATCAAATCTTGTCACCCAGACAAAACAATGGGAAATTAATACAAACTGTAAATCATTATGAACTACTGTACAAAGGCAAAAAACAATTTTATATAAAAAAAGCTGTCAAAATAATGCCCAAAACGTGCAAAGCCCCCATTTTTCCTCGGACTTATGAAGGTTGCACTCATATCAGTTTCCAAAGTACAGTGTACCTTTCTTTTCAGTATCAGTTGCCAAAAACACTTTGTCCAGCTTGTATTTTTTCAGTAATTTTTTTATCTGTTTAACAGCTCCATCTAGTGTGGGCAGCTGATCTTCTCTTGCATACAGGAAGTCTGCTCGCCTTAAATGTACAGCTAAATACGGCCCACCCTTGGCAGAGCCTTCCTTCTTCTGGTTCTTAGTCCAGTCCTCATCCATGACTGTACCATCTGCTTCATCAGTTGACTGAAGAATCTCTCGACGATACTTGTCTCCCTCATCTCTCAAGTGCTTGGCAAAAACTAAACTCCGCCTTGCCTATAAATTATAACAACAAAATAATAGGATATTTTGATAATATTTTAATTACCTCCTAAAGTGTAATTAATATCCATGCCCCAATCTTGTAAGCCACAAGTCAGATAACTAATTAATACAAAATTAGTAGTTTACTAAAATTCTCTAATTCTTGGTAAAAACAGTAATTGATATAAACCATGGTTCATATTAAACTCAAAACTTTAATTTGTAAACTTGGCATTAAAGCACAACTGAACATAACTTTTAAAAACGTGCAAAAAAAACAGCAAAAAATAAACAAACAAACCCCCTATACCTGACGTGAGTGGGCCAAAATATGTTTATCCTATTCTTAACAATTAAGCTCCAACTATGCAGCTTTTGAGTGAAAATGAGATTCTATAACTTGGGTTCTCAACAAGCAGTAAAATAAGGAAAACAAAAAAGTGTTCATACAGCCTTAAAACAAATGTTAAATTAATAGTACCTTCCAATATTCTGTTTGTCCATAATGAATGTGAAGAACCTCTTCAAATCTATCCACAAAAACTGACCTGCAAAATGAATACAAACCTTCATACACTAGCTATAAAAGCTCCAACAACTATAACAAATGATATACAATTATATACTTGAGTCTTGAAACTGATCCGACATTGGTGAAAAAAAAGAATGAGAAAGTCCAATTAGAAAGCACAGTTCTGAATCACTTTCCATGCCTCTAGGTTTTACTGACCTAAGCAACAAAAATAATGATTTTTTTTATAGGTTTACAACTAACTCTTAGTTTCATTACTTTACATAAACCAATTCAAGCTCTTATTTTCAGCCACACACACACACACATATATATATATATATATGTATATATATGTGTGTGTGTGTATATATATGTATATTTTTCATGAACAATTTATAGTTCTACCCCCCATGCTTTGGCTTAGTTTGTGTTGACCTTTTCTTATCTTGAGAGCATAACAAGAAGTGAGCTTTTAGTTACACTGCTTGAAATCCTAAGCTACAACTAAACCTCGATTATCTAGACTCATCAGAACCGGGGTAAATAGTCGGATAATCAAGAGTCCCAATAATTGAAAATATGAATATTAGTGAGATAAGATTGTACAGTAAACAAAAGAAAACGTTTATACAATCCACACTGAATTAGCTAATCGACATTGACATTCCCTTGGCAACAAAACAATTGACAAGTCAATCAGAACTCAGGTGAATATATCCAAGTGTTTATCCCATGATGCTCATACTCAGTTAAAGTGAAACAGATAACGTGTTATGTTAAATTATACTTTTGGTATGGTTACTGATCTTTTTACCACTTAAAGTTTTCTCGATTACAACTTGTTAATATTCATGAAAAAATTAGGACCAGAGAAAAAGTAGGGATAATCCAAGTTCAACATGTATTGCTTTATTTCTTATGTGATGCTTCTGAAATTATAAAACTATAACTACTGATGGTCCAACCAACAATAACTATACATAATAATCATATTATTATATATGTGACACTTTTTATATTACCTGCATGTACATCGTAATATATTTGAGTGCTAGGTCTGTCTGGGAAAATATTTACCCAAGGTCTTTTACAGTACAGACCAAGCATAGCAAAGTCTGTTCAAAAGACTACAGTACAGACCAAGCATAGCAAAGTCTGTTCAAAAGACCAAGGGCAAATTTAGTCTTTCCCGGATAGACTAAGCAAACAAGGTTATTAAGATATTTATTACATGGCTTCAGTTTTAGATCAGTAAAAGAGAATAAAGAATTATCTTGGTGCAATCACTATAGAGAGAAATCAGTGAAATAACTTCCCAGTCCTGTATGGGAAGTTTTTTGACCCGTTTCCAGCCAATCAGTTTATAGGATTTGGTTAAATTTGACTTGGAATGTTATAATTTGCTCTTACTTACCAAATTACAATAAGTATAATATATATAAACAATAAAAAAAGGACTATATTCCAAAATATCAGTATCTTGCTTTTTTTCATGTTGTTTAACTTAAATTTTTTTATCAAACCATTATACACCCAATGCATAAATGGTGGTGATTTAAATACTCTTTTGTTTAATGAAACTAGCCTGGTTTTGCATAACATATTTTTTTGAAAGTTTACCTCAAGAACGAGGCTAGTTGCGCAAAACAAAAGAACATTTAAATCACCGCCATTTATGCATAGCCATAGGGTCTATATTACATATTAAATTATCTAATTATTTCAAGTGATATTGTATATAGGTATAAAATTATATGTTATGAGAAAAATCGTCATTCGGCATCATTAAGGATGAAAAGGTTGAAGATAAATCCCAGAACAATTTAGACACGTTTTTAATTTGTCACTCAACAATGTCAAAGAAATTGAAAAACCAACGAAAAGCTAATATTGATAAACAATAAATTTGCCAGAGGAATATTATATCATACGAATGGCTTTGAATAAGTTTATCATTATAATAACAACTATCGAAACACAACATCAATGGATCTAAAACCCTCGAAATGATAATTTCGCTCCAGGTTTCTCGATAATTGAATAGAAACTCTCAACAAAGGCCTTATCACCATGGACATCGATATTGTCGTGTTTGTCCATTCACAGAATGATTTTAATTGATCGAAAATTGCCTTAACAAAGTTATCGTTATCAGGAAAAAGGCTAAGTTGCAAATGAAGGCACCCAAGGGACCTCTTAAGAACTCAATTTTTCTTTAAATAATTACCGAGATTTCGCTTTGTGGAGTACATCGGCCAGGATTGCGGAGGTCCCTTGTACAGAGTAACATTTAAACTTTCGACCAAACACCTCTTGAAAGCCCCAGAAATAACCACGATAAACACCCTCCTCATCTTTGTTGTAAGATGGAGAATCGACACAGTCTCGTTCATGTATTTTCTCTTCCCACTGACCATCTTTCCAGCCTTCTTTATAACGCTGTAAATAAATTATTTCGTCAATACCAGAGCTGCCAGTTTCTTTCACGAAGTCTTCAAATTCGATGACAGGTATGTAGCGGTTTAAGCTTTTTAGATCAAAGAATCTCCTCCAAGGAATCCCCGATTGCTCCATATGCGATTGCCAATGATAGAGTCGACGCCATGGCGGAACGACTAAGATCCAGTTTTCCTTTTCTCTTAAAACTTGCACTAAATTTGCTATTCTCATGTACACATCGCGTCTCAAGTTAAAGCCTTCGCCGGGGTTCACGTCATAAATTAGATACCGTTTTTTGGTAGCATTTGACAAAACTGAATCTACTTTGAGCGACTGGGGTCCCGAAGTACCGAACGCAACATTGGCGTCCTCAAAATCATCAGCGTTAGAAAACGATAAGCAAATTAAAAGCAAAAGTGCCACAACTCCACTCATGCCTGCTGCCATGTTGGACAATTGAATCAGCTATAAAACACTAGAATTTGCCGCAAAGTCGATCTTTGACCCGATTGGACAAAAACTAAGAATCTAATATTGTTATCCAATTACATTCAACCACGCGTTGTTGGGATTCTATAGTTCACATCCGGTAGTTTTACCAAACTTCCGGTTTTCCCCATTCTTTATGTTACTATTTTTTCATAGTATTACATAGGAGCTTAATTAATATAGATCAGATTTAGAGGAATTTTAGAAAAGATCGAATTTATCTCGTTACCTTAAATATGACATTTTTCTTTATGAATAATGTTTCTCTGTTATTGAGTAGGTCGTTATTTTCGCGGTATTTCCATAGAAACACCGTCTCATTCTGGCTTATGTCGATTCGAAACAAATAAGCCATGTAGACAGTTTCACAAATTGCACTCACCAAGAATAACAAAAGTTAAGTTGAGTGGATATCTCTCATCGCTACTTATATCAAGTGGCTAGTATTGGTCAAACTCACCTTGCGGTGACGTTGCCGAGGAGCTGCGGAGCCAAAATGTCTGCGGTTCCTCGAACACTGAAACACCGCATCTTCTTCGAACTAAACTCGCGATATCCAAAAAATCCTCTATACGTTCCATTTTCGTCTCGATAATAGCCTGGATCTTGTAGGCAGGGAGCCTCGTCAATTTTTTCCACCCATTTCCCGTTTTTCCAGGCTATCTCATAATCTTGCAGATAAATGACCTCGTCGACTTGCGTTTTGCCGGTTTCTTTAAAAAAAGATTCGAGCTCAATCACCTGCGTGTATCTTCTCAAACTTGGCATGTTGTAGAAAGTCCTCCATGGAATTTTATCTTGAAATACATCAGGAGATCTCCAATGGTAAAGGTGCTCCCAAGGGGGGAGGACAAGCACCCAGTTTTGTTCATGTTGAAGAAGTTTTACTAGATTTGCTGCTCTGACATACACATCAACCCTGAGATTGAAGCCCTCAACGGGGTCTACCCCATAAACTAGGTATCTCCTATTGAAAACCGTTTTGTTTGAAGAGTCAGCCAGCACAGTAATCGGGGCTCGAAGATTTGCCTGTTCCGTTGGTTTAAAAACATGGTCGTCCACTTTTTCTACAGTGCTTGTGACAAAAATCCATGTGTGCGTAGTAACAACAACAAAAAGCCAGCAGGCCATATTAAAGATGTGTTGAATTAGACAAAAACAATTATAATAAAACTAGTTTCCAACTCCACACTGCTGCTTTTTCTTACGAAAATATGGTCATGCTTAAGCTGCAAATTCTTGTTACTCCACAAGAATGATAACTTTTTTAAGCTACTGGCTGAAGCAGTCACCTATCAGCCACAATCGGGCTTCAAATATTTCCGGACTCCCATGTAACCCTTTGTCAGTGGAATCAACCAGGCATGCTTTGTTTTTCATCCCCTTGAATCTCCTTTCTCAGTGGGCTTGCTTCTCATATCCAGTTTAAAGTTCCTTCGGTAACTGCAGTCGTTGATCTGGCCAAAAAGTCTTACTGTTACAAAAGTGGGAGCTTCTAGAAAAGCTGTCTTCGTGGACAAAGTGACAGTGCGAAGGAATGTCTCAGTCATGTATTTGTATAGTTTTTGCCTCCAGTAAACCGTTGCTTTCATTTATAACTCTCGAAACGAACAAAAGAGCTTGTTTTGAACATGTTTTTCCAATAGAAACTGAAGTCTTTGGCATGTCATCGCTTGTCTTTGTTGTGGGTAAAACTAGAACCTCCAGGTATGGCAGCAAATATATATCAAGTGTTAACAATATACTTATGTAATTTGTTTCTCGTCATTTCTCAAAGATAATCAGATACAGACTATATTTTCCTGTCACGAGGGCCTAAGTATCGTGAAGTATGTTGAAAGGTCAGGCGAGTTCAGCCTTGACGAGTTTATTTGTTGGTATTACTGTCGAGACTGCAAGAATGCGAAGTGCATGTTGAACACTCGTTAAAACTATAAACTGTTTTCCTTTTTTCGTTCGGCGAGTGCTTTAGGCTATACAATGAAGCTGCGGATAAAAAAAAAACTGGTAAAAAAAAGTCCCATGCGTTGAATTAATGAAAGATATAACACTTTATTGTTTTCATTAAGTTTATTTTAAAATGTTTCCTGTCTGATACGATATGATTTTTGCAATTAAATATAAAAAACTAATCAACACTTACTCACAAATTTCATGATCGTAACCATTCAAGTAATTGTGAGCAAAACTAAAGTAATATCAAGAACCGTCTGCACAGCTGCATATCAACCTTCAATATTAGTTCCGAATTTTTTGTTAACTAATAATAATCCAAAGTACTGCCATGTACGCAAATCCGGAAGCAAGGCTACTTTAATTGGAAGTTCGCGGATCTATTTTTAAAATCCAAAGTGTTGCTTTAAAACCAGATGTTACACATGTACACAGCATTCTGTTTTTCAACAGTCAGTACTCAGGTACTTCTCAGGTACTTGAGGAGCGACTCAAGATTTTTAATCAGCTCACGGACGGACGAATTGGCTTTTCCTCCGCTGCGTTTTTCAACTGAGTTGCTCAAATGAAAATTTAATATTATTTTTCGTTTTTTTTAATTTGGCTTTCGTCTTTGACTTGTAGTTAACTAACAGCTGGAAGTAGTTTGGTTCAGCCTTTGGTTAGAAAGCCACTTTTCAAAAAGAGTTTATGATATGTCCTCCAGGTATAAGCTTGAACGAAGACACTTGAAAGAAGGCCAGGTTCCTTGTTTTATACTGAAACAGTAGCGTTAGTTTCTGTTTTATACTTGAATGAATGTTAGATAACTGCCCAAAGGGGGCAGGGGGGTACTCCCTATAATGGGCAGGTAGGTATGACCTAAAATAGTCAGTCCGGTATTTTTAGGGGTTGTTAAAAAAAATCCTTTGTTAAACCGAAAGCCTATTATTTTTATAGGGTTGAAAATCGCGAGGCTACTAGTATTAGATTGCTTGCAGTCTTTTGTTTTAGCAAACGTGCGTACTGAACAAGAAGCTAAAAGGCAAAAATCCTGGTAAGCGCGAGCCTTTATTATTTACTGCACATCACGTTCGGCTTAATATGTACACGAGGAAACTTAGCGCCGACTCGCTAGCTATCCAGGGAAAAGTGTAAAATTTGAATTGGTATTTTTTAGGATAATTCTCAAACCGCGAGATATTCTTCTACGGTGAAAAATTTTGATACCTTGGAATTTTGGGGGTATTTGGGGGGCTTTCCCAACAGTTATCCCTACCCTTTTAACCCCTCACATTACAACTAGCCGAGTTTTGATCATGAATAGATTTCAGTTATGTATACAAACATCAGGTATATATGCACTGGCATTAAAGACGTACTTACCATTGAGGTTGTTAATGGTGTACAGACTGCTACATCATCACATATATATGCACTGGTATGTGCATATATGGCATAAACCACTTACCATTGGGGTTGCTAATGGTATACAGACTGCTATATCACTTATATGCACTGGTACAAATCAGTTACCATGGGGTTGTTAATGGTATATAGACTGCTATATCATCACCTATATGTGCACTGGTGCAAATCTTTGCACAGGCTTCTATACATCACATATATAAGCACTTAGTTGTATTTTTTACGCATTTAGCTTCCATTTAGATTCCATTAAAAACGTCAATGGCACGTAGTAATAATTCCGGTCCTCATCCGATGAAGTTATTTTATACACTGTAACCCTGCCAACGATTATCTCGTTGTTAGAAACACCTGATGATTACGATCTCCTCGTTATTATTATCGTCGATGTTGCGGCGACCTGCTTATGACGGCCAATTCGTTTTTACGGCCACCTCGTTGTTACAGCCACCTCGTTGTTACGGCCACCTCTTTGTTACGGCCACCTCGTTGTTACAACCGTTAACCACCTCGTTGTTAACGGCTACCTCGTTGTTAAAGCCACCTCGTTGTTACAGTAACCTCGTTGTTACAACCGTTTACCACCCCGTTGTTAACGGCCACCTCGTTGTTACGGCTACCTCGTTGTTACAGTAACCTCGTTGTTAAGCCAACTCGTTGTTACAGTCACCTCGTTGTTACGACTACCTCGTTGTTACAGCCAGCTCGTTGTTTTGGCCACCTCGTTGTTACAGCCACCTCGTTGTTACGACTACCTCGTTGTTACAGCCACCTCGTTGTTACGACTACCTCGTTGTTACAGCCAGCTCGTTGTTTAGGCCACCTCGTTGTTACAGCCACCTCGTTGTTATGGCCACCTCGTTGGTACGGCCACCTCGTTTTTACGACCACCTTATTACTGGGCCACCTAGTTATTACGGTCACCTCGTTAGTACGATCACCTAGTTATTACGGCCGTCTGGTTGTTACAGCCACCCGATACCCCGTTATTCCAGCCACCTGGCTATTAGGGCCACCTGGTTGTTACGTCCGCCTGACCTTATGATAGGGCCACCTTGTTATTACAGCAACCTACCTGGTAATTAGGGCCACCTGGTTGTTACGTCCACCTGGTTCATATTAGGGCCACCTTGTTATTACGGCAACCTCGTTACAAGGGTTATCTGGTTATTACGACAACCTGGTTTATATTAGGGCCACCTTGTTATTACGACAACCTGGTTACAAGGGTTACCTGGTTGTTACGGCAACCTGGTTTTTATTAGGGCCACCTTGTTATTACGACAACCTGGTTACAAGGGTTACCTGGTTGTTACGGCAACCCGGTTTATATTAGGGCCACCTTGTTATTACGACAACCTGGTTACAAGGGTTACCTGGTTGTTACGGCAACCTGGTTTATATTAGGGCCACCTTGTTATTACGGCAACCTCGTTACAAGAGTTATCTGGTTATTACGACAACCCGGTTTATTTTAGGGCCACCTTGTTATTACTACAATCTGGTTACAAGGGTTACCTGGTTGTTACGGCAACCTGGTTTATATTAGGACCACCTTGTTATTACGGCAACCTCGTTACTAGGGTTACCTGGTTGTTACGGCAACCTGGTTTATATCAGGGCCACATTGTTATTACTACAACCTGGTAACAAGGGTTACCTGGTTGTAACGACAACCTGATCTATATTAGGGCCACCTTGTTATTACGGCAACCTGGCTACAAGGGTTATCTGCCAAATATAAATGCAATGCACCGCATTCTATGGATTACACCAGCGAGACAGTAATGGGGAATTTTGGTGTCTTGGCAGTCCTTAACCTTTATATATTTGCGCCCAATTCTGTGCCCGAAGAAGTCACTTCGATGCCACTACAAAGCGGCAGAAAACAACACGGGAGGCAGTTTACGAGTGATAAGTCCAGCCCAATGGGCGTAGGGTAGGACGCTACAGGTTGCCTCTGACAGTGGGAGGAACCATCGTATTTTCCTGGCAAGCTAGACACACCTTCTTTTGGCAAGGTAGACCCCAAGAGGAAGCAAGATGTTGGACAAATTCACTACGAAGCACAGCTTGTTGTCTGCCATAGAACCATCAACAGCCGGCCGCATAGCGTATTCTTGCCCTGCGACTGTTCACTTCAGCAGGTTACGTCACCACACTCAGCGCCTTGGCTCCGACCCTCTGCTGCACTCCAGAAGTGAAGGATCAATTATACGAGGAGCTTGTTGCTGCAGTAAGCAAGCTACCTGAGAAGGACCACTTGCTTTTGGTTTGGAACTTCAACACTAGTGTTGGAGGAGACAACGACTCCTGAACGGACTGCATCGGACACTTTGGAATCGGCAAGATGAAAGAGAATGGCCAGAGACAGCTTGTACGTTGTTCATATTGCAAGTTGTGCATTACCATTATTTTCTTCAACACAAAACCGCATCATCGAGTGTCTTGGAGACACCCAAAGTCACATCATTAGCACAGCTGGACTTGGCCATAACTAGAAGAGCCCAGCTGGCAAGTCTACTCACCACGAGCAGTTTCCATAGTGCTGACTCTGATGAAGACCACACGTTAGTTTGCAGCAAAGTACGCCTCTTGCCACGAAAGATCTACCACCAAAGCAAGCATAGAAGACCCCCACTCATCAACTTTGCTAAGACGTCCGATCGTGGCTTTAGCGCCCAGTTTGCTGGCTCCATTAAAACAACCCTAGAGGAGCAGCAAGAAGCCAGCACAGCCGTATAGAAGAGGAATTTTCTGCGGGACAGAATCCTGCTGCAGTGCTGGGAAAAAGGTTCTGCACCCCACGATACACGCGATGCAAGCATCATAATGCTGTTTAAGATCAAAGGAGATCGCAGTGACTGCAATAACTATTGTGGTTTATCGCTGCTTAGCATCCTGGGAAAAGTATTTGCTCGGGTTACCCTGAATAGGTTGCAGTAGCTTGTTGAGCGAGTATATCCCGAATCCCAGTGCGGATACAGGTCTACGATTGGCATGATGTTGACAATGAGACAGTTACAGGAGAAGTGCCGAGAACACAAGAGACCACTGTATCTTGCAACATAGTCCTGACGAAAGCCTCCGATGGGCCTATTTAAGCTCCTTGAGAAGACAGGATACCCACCGTGGTTGTTGAGCGTGATCGTCTCTTCCATGAGGACATGAATGGCACCGTACAGTTTGACGGCTCCTCCTCCACACCCTCCCCCATCACAAGCGGAGTGAAACAGTGCTGCGTCCTCGCACCGACTTTTTTCGATTATTTTTTTCCCTCTTGCTCTCCTATGCCTGCAGTACACCAGAGAATGGAGTCTTCCTCCACATTCGATCCGACGGCAAGTTGTTTAACCTTTCACGACTGCGAGCAAAGACCAAGGTTCGCAAGCTGACTATTCAGGAGACGCTGTTCGCAGGTGACGTTGCCCTGGCCTCTCACTCATAGGAAGGCCTCCAGAGGCTGATCAACGGTCTGGCACATGCCTGCAAAGACCAGCCTCAAAAAAAACAAATGTAATGGGCCAAAATATCAGTGAGGCGCCAAGCATTTCCATTTGGAAACTACGTATACACCCTTGAAGTTGTTGAGGACTTCACATACCTCGGATCAGCCATCTCCAGCAGTCTGTCTCTCAATGGTGAGATAAACAAGCAAATTGGCAAGGCGGCATCCACCATGGCAAGACTAGTACTGTCCAAGAGGGTTTGGGAGAACAAAAAGCTCATCACAAACGTGCACCAAGATCTCCGTTTACAACGCTTGTGTGCCGAGTGCACTACTCTATGGATGCGATATCTGGACAACCTACGCACGACAGGAACGTCGTCTCAACAGCTTCAATTTACGATGTTTTAAATACGCATTCTGGGCATATCAGGCAAGACCTAATACCGAACACAGAGTTTCTCCATCAGGCAATTGCAAACACCTTCAGCATACTTGCAATTCTGTCCCAGCAACGCCTGTGTTGGCTGGGCCACATTCACCGTATGGAAGGTGGACGACTACCAAAAGACATCCTCTACCGAGAGCTCTCCACAGGTTCCAGACTAGCTGGCCGCCAAACCCTACGCTTCAAAGACACTTGCAAGAGAGTTATGAAGGCTGCCGAGATCTCCCCAGATTCATGGGAAGCTGCAGCAGACAACCGTAGTAACTAGCGGTGCGCAGTCAAGACAGGCATCAGAGAGCGGTGGAAAAGAAAGAACAACAGTGGCAGGACAAAAGAGAACGAAAAAGCTCGAGAGCGTCTTCCGCGCAAGCACTACAGAGTGCCTTAATTCCTGTGCATGCACTGCAATAAAGACTGTCACTCACGAAACGAAGTGTTCAGTCACAGCCGACGATGTTCAACCACAAATTGAATCAGACCACTCCGACGCAGTCCATTGTCTTTTGAGCTCGAGACAGAAGGAGGCTACTACTACTACTACTACTACTACTACTACTACTACTACTACTACTACTACTACTACTACTACTACTACTACTAC
>JAOBRD020259579.1:0-23719 GCA_027575215.2 Hydrozoanthus sils
AAATTTATCTGCTTGCCGAGAATGTTCGAGCGATCAAATTCGTGGTGACGAAAGTAACTAGTGACTTCAGCAAACTAACTGGACAGAAACAAATTCTACTACCAAAAGAGTCAACAAAATCTTTGTAAAATTGTCTTGATATGTTTTCCCATCGCACAACGATATTTCAATAATCGTCCAAATTAGTACGTTCTCGCTCGTTTTAGAATTATTTAGGGAAGACTGAGTGAGATCATCTGCAGTTGTACCATTTGATTTGTTAATGTTTATGCTGCTTCAAAACCCGAGCTTACTACCTTTCAAAATTTTCTTTGCCGTTGCTACAAGCATAAGTATACCTTTTGTTAGATCTTTTTAATGACAAATCAGACCATGCTATTCTTAATAAAGTTTTTAATGTTGGCCATCCTCCTCATCGTTTGATGCCTAAAGTCGAGGAATCCTCTAGATTAGGAAATACTAGCAATCTATTATCTAGAATAAATACTGAACGTCGATTTAAATCATCTTTTTTCAAACATAATTTATCTATCAAACGGTTTTATTTCTATTGTATATTAAGTTATATATATTGTAAATTAGTATGTAATATTTTTACTGATTAATATAAAGACATTATTATTGATAAGAAAGGAGACCATTAAATGTTTGTGTTACCATATTTTATTAGACCAAGCCCATTTTCAGGGTTCGTGTGCAGAGAATCTCCAACAAAAGTCAAAAATTGTTTTCCTTGTCCTCACAATATCAATAAATTTGATAACAGCCAAAAACGGCTAAGATATATTTTTCGTATCTGCGCAGCACATAGCTCTCAGGTAGCCTGTTACCAGGACCTCTCCTTCGACTTCTGGGTTTGGGTCAATAGTAAGAGAGAGGTCTGAGAACGAGGTTAGCTCTTATAAATAATGTTAGCAGGATGACAAACTAAAGTTTTTCCAATATTTTTGTCTACTCAAAAATGAAAACAAGCGTTGAAAAGCATTTTTGAAATTGTTTAGATTCTGTCAAGCAACTCTGAATTATTGCAAAGGTTCGTTAACGTCTTTTTCTTCTTTTTTTGGACAAGAGACAAAATCGATTTTGTATCTCGTCCTAAAATAGGAAGGGAAAAACGTTAATGATTGTTGTTGCATTGGTGATAGCTCTAACTCGAAAATGAACATGCTTGAGCATAGTACACACATAGAAGTGTTTTCTTCTAAGATGTGTTCTTTGATTTTGCAACTTCTGGTTTTGACGATACCACTGCTTCATAAACCTCTGTCGATGGCAGCTCAAGGAGTTGTGGGAATGGTTGGAGGTGAGGAAGTGGTCAGTGAACAGACGACACCAGCGTCCTCCGAGTGGGTACAGTCATGGACACCCACTGGGTTATGTTGACAACCCAACAGAGATTCCTCGTCTCCGGTACAACGAACCTCACAGGTAGAAAGAAATTTGGATACGTTTGACTGACTGCCTTAAACATAACCGTTACCATCACAACCGTTACCATCACAACCGTTACCATCACAACCGTCATTATTTACAAGGGAGTCAGCATCACTGTAAGCATCAGCGTCGTTGTTTCCATCACCACCATTATATCATTATCATCATCACAACCATCATTACTATCAGAGTCACCATCGCCATTAGTATCAACACTATTATTGCCATCACTTTTATTATTATCATCACCATCATCATCATTATCTGTGTCGCTATCACCGTTAGCATTAGCATCATTGGTGTCGTCACCATCAACATTGTCACCCTCATCTGCTTCACATCATCATCATCGGGGCCCTATCACCTTAAGCATCGGCATTAATATTGCCGCCACCATCAATATTGTCACTCTCTCAGCATCACCATCACCGTCACTATCACCATTAGTATCAGTTATTGCCGGCAGCCAGGTGATTTTTAATTTAAACTCACAATGCTTAGAAAGTTCAAAGAAAACTTATCACAACAGGAGTTATGTTCACAATCAGTTTCGTTGATAGAATTGTGTCAAAGGAAATGTTTGGGTCACTTGCCACTCTCATTGGCATCACCATCATCATCACCATCGGAATCATCGTCACCATTAGTAATGGTGACAAAACAGTTTTCATTTATTTCTGTAACGGTTGTGTCGAAACAAACTATAATCTAACGTGGTTCTTCACCAAAAAATATCGAGCACCGGTTTTGGGACTAGGTAATCAATTTCGTACCCAAGACTTTTCTATAGCAAAACTCCCCTTTGCTAGAAGTAGCCCCTGGAGCTAGATGCAATATTCGTAAAACTGGCATGTTTATAAAATAATTTAATTTAATTACATTTTCTGCATTAGCCAGTGAACCTGTTATTTTCACGAAACTTTAAAGTTTCCTAACTACTCCTTTTCCTCAAATTTGAGGATCATTAAACTTAGTACAAGTAAAAGGTTGATAAAATGACGTCATTGTACCTGATCCAATAAGATCTCGCCCTCTCCTCTGCCAAACTTTCCACAGCACGGCGCATCCTCTGCCACAGGGAACCCAAGCACTCGGCAAACAACGTTGGCGTGCACGATATCCCACAAATCATCACAAACTGTGCCCCAGGCCCCATTGATGATTATTTCGACTCGACCTTCAAAAGCGCCACGTCCTCCAGAAAGGCGAATAGTTTGAGGACCTGGGTTAGAAAGTGATTTACAAAGTTCAAGGAAAAATATAATTTGGTTTTTTTTAAAATAAAACAGTTTATTTGTTTGTTAAATACTTTTACAAAGGATCTGCTAGACTTGCCATCTGCAAATAGCAATGAACGCAAATTTAAGGCAGATGAAATGCCTGTTACAAATAAAAAATCCACTAATAGAATTTTACTTGCATAATGATAAGCTTAGGTTTACAAAGAGTACATTGATTTATAACCATTTATCATCTTAGACATGACTTGCGGTCTGTAAAATCAAGTTTATAACTCAAGTAAATATCTCTCAGTTTTGAAGGGAGAAGAGGATAGTGTCGTAAGGTAAGCTTCTTTCTAATGTTTTAGCTGTTATTTACCACCATTCCGGTCTTTACCTGTTGGCTGCAGCAAAAAAGATGGCAGCCTATATATTTACTCGCAATTCTTAGCGCGTGGAAATCATAAATTGCTCATCAAAAACACGAACAAATTCAAAATTAAACTTCCAAGGAAAAGTTTCGCCATCTTTGGCCTTCTTTAGCGGTGCTAGACTTGCAAGGTATTGTGACAAAAAGCAGTCTAACCAAGACGCACACCTTGAGCGTGTGTCAAACGCTTCCGAATGATTTCGCACGCCTGAAAAATTGATAATTTTCCATACATTTACAGTAACTCACACGCCTAGCGACTGAATTCTCTGCCATACTTTCTCTATTACTAAAGTTGAATCAGACGCCCAACAGTTATCTAACCTTGGCATCTCTGGCAAAGTACTGCCGCCTCGATCCGTTTTCGATAAAATAGTCTTCTCCGAGCCTCTTTAGCAGTGTTAGGTTCACAAGGTCGCCATTTTTCAATCGACACAACAACAGATAGCTGATTAAATCAAGTGATGGCTTTCACTAAGACTGACGCAGCAGTTAATATGTACTGCTTTCAAGCAGAATACCATTGGTGGATTATATCACGTAATACTTTTTTTTCTGCCTACACACAAACTTGCAAGGGAGTACAAAGGACAAGCTGGACGATGTCCTACGCGAATTTCACAGCTTTCTATATTTATTCAAGGCCCCTATAACAAGAAGAAAAACAGGCCACTGATTGGCTGTTATTGCCAAAGGCATGGATAGAATGGCATATTAATGATCCTGCCTCAATGCGATAGCCATACTAAAATGCCTTTCGTGAACAAAAGAGATTTGAGTGAATCCATTTTCACTTAATTGGAAAATACTTACCAGGAAAATGAGACGGCGGTGTAGGAATTGGAGGCCTGGGGCGAGCGTAGCTGGAGGTGAACAAGCAGTCTCTCTCCGTAATGCCCGGATGTTCTTTCACTTGAACATCATCAAGAGCAATGTATCCAGCTGCCCCCGAGCCGACGATGCCTTCAAATACGATCTGGATTGAAAGGGATTGACAATGTGTTAACACAACAGCTTTCACAGGTGCATGTTTCTACCGGCCTGTGTTGGTTAGAGACACCATCCAACCACCCCTCTCCCCCCAATCCTCCTCTCCAAAAGAGCAATACTTGAAGATTTGAAACTGTTTGGGAATAAGTTAGAGAGTGCAAATTGTGATGACGTCACTGGCTCTCCTGTGGTAGTCAGTGAATGAAAAATGGCGGGAAAGACCAGTTTAAATCACGGGTGGCTACACTTAAAGCGTCTACTTGAAAAAAAAGCAAACGAAATGTCACAAAAAGGATCAATTAGTCTTATAATAATAACAGAATGTTAATAACTTGAATTCTCAATTTCTTGAGTTGCTTTCGGGTCACTTTCAGAACAGAATAACGCTGACAAGTCAAATTGAATTTGGTTTTATGTCTTGAATTCCTTGTGGTGGAAATAATACTTTTTGCTGAAAATAACTGAAACTCATTTCTTTCGAGCTGCCTTGTATACTCATTGAATCAATGTGTTGTTTTTTGATTGCTTGTAGGTTATCCATGGAAAGACGAAATCAATTTAACTCAATGCTTACGCTTTCGTAGCTAGTTAATAAAGTATTTTTCCTATACTGCCTTAGCTTGTCAGCAGTCAACTCTTCGTTCTGTTTAATTTGCGTTGATGAATACTTTGTTAAAAAGACGCAGTTCAAAGCTTCATTCGCCATGTTGAAAGCTGAGCAACCAGGCAGCTGGAACAAACCGAAAAAAAATTTGAAACGAAATAGACCATTTCCGAATGACGCTCCACTTGATCATGACTGCGCACAAACAAAAGCTTCAAGTCGAGGCAAGTTGATAAAAATACAGCAATTGTATGAAAATCGAGCACCTTGCCTCAACCTGAGGGTTTTATTTGTGTGCAGTGGAGCGTAATTCAGAAATGCCCCTTAGCTAAGTTATATCTTGCCGTAGCATTGTAACCACCCCTCATGAGGAACTGTCCTTTGATCCACTGGTTGCCTTGGTTACCATCAAGCTGCCAGACCAGGGTCTTGTTCATGAACACTTTCAAAGAGCCAATTTCTGAGCCATACATGTTGTAGTAGAAAATGATACAGGCGTTACTTGAGAGAACCAGCGAAGGAGTTGCAAGCCGGGCAGCTTCAAGAGACTTGTGATGATGAGTTGTGGATATGTAAAAGTATTTTCCTGGTATAAAAAGTATGAACGTATTTCAGCGCAGGAAAGATTTGATCATATCATAACCGTCTACCACTACCACAGCTACTACTATCTACTACCATTATAGCTACCTTTACTATTTACTACTACCACTACCATCTACCAAGTACCATCTACCAAATACCATCTACCACTACCATCTACCAAGTACCATCTACCAAATACCATCTACCACTACCATCTATCACTACCATCTACCACTACTATTTACCGCTACCATCAACCACTACCATCTACCACTACCATCTACTGCTACCATCAACCGCTACTATCTACCAAGTACCATCAACCACTACCATCTACCGCTACCATCTACTGCTACCATCTACCACTACGATCTACTGCTACCAACTACTGTTACCATCAACCGCTACCATCTACCAAGTACCATCAACCACTACTATCTACCGCTACCATCTACTGCTACCATCTACCACTACCATCTACCACTACCATCTACTGTTACCAACTACTGCTACCATCAACCGCTACCACCTACCAAGTAGCATCAACCACTACCATCTACCACTACCATCAAACATTACCATCAAACACTACCATCAACCACTACCATCTACCATTACCATCAAACACTACCATCAACCACTACCATCTACCGCTACCATCTACCACTACCATCAACTACTACCATCTACCGCTACCATCTACCATTACCATCTACCACTAGCACCTACCAAGTACCATCTACCACTACCATCTACCACAACATTAACGTATTTTATTTTTACCACATGTACAACATTACATAGGAAAAATGAAAGTAAATAGATTAAAAAAAATGGAGGGCACAAAATTTACAACCCTAGGAGGTTAGACAAGCAATCCTACACCCTAACACTCACTCCTAACAAGACATTAAAGGAATAATTGTACTTTATAAAGAAGCTGCGTATGCAATGAGGAAAATTTATCAACACTACCATTACTACTACCATTCCACTATTTCCATCTACCACCAACACTAGTATTACTACTGCCACAACCATGAAAACCATCATCCATTTACCACTGCAGCTACCCTTTACCATTACCACTACCACTCTCATGAGTACCATCTACTACTACTTTTATTACTAGCACTGTTATTACCATCTTTAATTACCATGACTACTACCACAACCAACCCTGCTGCTAGTACCACTTTCACTATTACTTTAACCTATCACTGCCGTTAAAACTACCACTTTTATTACCATCTAACATTACCACTATAATTACTTGCCGCTACAGCTACCCTTCATCGCTATCACTAGCACGAGTACCGTCTTCCGCTACCACTACCACTAACACTGACACTGGCACTATTACACTAACACCTTCCAATACGATTATACATTACCATTAGTGACCTATATTATTTATATTACAAAATGTTACAGTTAAATACCAGGCAAGAATGTCCAGTCAAAATCATCGTGTCCAAGGTTAGTAAAACTGCAGTTGTTTTCTCGGAAGGTGCAGTCGAGGACAATACTTCCTGTGGATGGGTCAAACAGGAGTAGTCACTTAGCTTGTTACATATGTAAGAATATCAAAATATCTTCGTCAGAACTCAGAACCAGCCCGCCATTTCTATTTCCAACCCAAAGCACAATTCAAGTGGAAAAATCGGCCGGGCCATCTCAAAATGAAGATGTTTGAGGTGTAGTTTTTGAATCATAGTTCATATAAGGACTGCTTTATGGACTGCCGGCAAACTTATACAAAAAGTGTATAGAGCCAAAAGTTTCTTAGTTGTAAGTTTTGTGCAGGTTTGGGTCAAAACCAGACAACAAAAGAAAATTGAAGCGAGCACAGACATACAACAACGCACATCAAAATTGATAACTCTGTACGTATTAACAACGCCAAGCAATTTATTTTGATCGTTTCACGGTTTGAGTTTCCCGGGCGTCGCCATTTTGAAATGTGACGTGTTACAGTTGCAGTGCCAGACCCCTCTCGTTCATCGTTATTGTATTTATTGGCATTGTAACCGTAACACGTCGCATTTCAAAATGGCGGCGCCCGGCCGGGAAATTCGAACAGTAGAAACAATCGAAACAAATTTCGGCTTTAATAATACGCACAGAATTATCAATTTTGATATACTGATATGGACATAGACTTAACTGACGTTTTACTTGAGGCCAGGATCGTTGTTATAACAGCCGAGGGTCTCTTTAATGAATATTTTTAGAGAAGAGCATTCTCGAACCAGAATGAATTGTACGTACGTGTTAAAAACAAATTTCATAAATTCTAACCTGATCCAGCTTGAGTTTCAGTTGAGAGACAAAACAAACAAATAAACAGCAAGAAAATAATGTCCATTTCTCGGCATGAACAATCTCTATCTTCTCAGTGACTTCTTCGTCTTCCCCAAGTTCAAGGCTCATGTAAAGTTAACTATTTTAAGCTGTGAGATTCCTTTAGTTACAAGGAATTTAGCACATACCTGAGAAGTCTGAGAAGGCTAATTTTTTGAATGAGTCTTGATTGGTTGTTCGCTGTCTTGTTGCAGGCCTTTTCACAATTTTACAGTTTTACTTTATTGCGATCATATATAACTGATACATTTCAACGCTAAAACATGCATTTTGCAAACATTATAAGAGGGTCTGAGTTGGTTTAGTTAACTATAAGGAATTCTCCTTTATCTTAGCAGTTGATCGTTTTTTAGTTAATTCCAAAACGGACTCCAATCAGAAAGACTGTATGAATCCCATATATCCAAAGAGCAGCTCTCTAGATCTTCTGATGTTATCCATGTATGAACTACCGAACGTTTTTACACTGACAGAGATCCCAACCTTCAAGCCTTGAAATGCGAGGATTTTCGGGACTAGATGCTTTATTCCCAAAAATCCTTAAAAACACTTAAAAGTGTTCAGTCACATTGCCTCGCATCATATCTCCTATAGCTATGTGGCCTATTATACATACAATTGTTTCAACCCATATGATATCACGTAGCATTAATTTACCTAAAAAAAGTGCAAGGCTGTATGGAAGCCCATAATACACGATAGTAAAAAAATCAGAACACTGCTCATGCATTTTAGTTTATATTGGATTGTCTTTCACGAATCAGGAACAAACGAACAGCATATTGTTGTTGTATACCTTTTATTTATCTAAATTTTATTTTAAAATGCGGGAGATTTCTGCAAAATGCTGGAGAGCGGGAGATCACACGAAAACGAGCAAGTCTCCCGCAAAATGCGAGAGGGTTGGAATCTCTCAAACAACTGAACGCTCGCTCTCTGATGCCTAACGCCTATGAACTTTTTTATATGTTTATATTTCTCTGACGGCTATTGGTCAAAAGACTCTTGTTTTATGGTACAAACTTTTTTTTCTAAAATTAATACTGAGTTTCAGCTGCCTTTAAATCGTCTTGAGTTGCTATATGTAATCACACTAAAACATATAAGGACTTCTGTCACCTTAAATTGCTGTAAATGGCGGTAAGTAAGGCAAGCCTTAGTAGAAAAAGAACTCTTGCAATTAAAAGCAAGTAGCATTGCTGAAACATTAGTCGTACTCAGAAATTTACCAAACCAGCCTTCGTGTAAATTAATTGAATAGTCAATTCGTATCAAAAACAGAAACAGCAAACACCCGCATAAAAGAATTAACACATGATTTGGGGGTTCAGGCTGATCTTGTTTTGACTTATTTATCAGGTGTTTCTGGCTGCCAAATCAGCCTTAAACATTCTTAAGGTGTTTTTAAAATTGCTTCTAAAAATTAAATACTGCATGAACAAGATTACCAACACTTAACAGATGGAATAATGTTCAAAAACAGTGGATGGAACTAATTTCAACATGCATGTGGCAAATCACATTCGGGGACGAGTAGCAGTTCTGATCATACACAACTAGAATTTCAGGAAAAGTGAAACAAATTCAAAATGCACCGACCCTCTTTCCCCTTCCTTTTATTATGTACAATAACTAACGATCAGTCTCCAATCCTACAGCTTTTTATTTAACGATTTTCATTTTTCTGGCAGATTGTGTTCTTTTAGGCTATGCCGTAAATACCGTACGTTTTAAACTAAACCTCAGCCAGAGAGGTTCTTTATCCATCTTTATTTAATTGCAGCTTAGAGTAAAAAAAAAACTTCGATTATTCGAACTCGTTGGAATTCGAGTAAATCTATCCAGATAATCGACAGCCTGGATAATTAAAAATGTGAGAACTAATGAGGCAGAAATTAATGTATAAACAAAGGATATAAGAAAACATCATTTAACAAGTATGAATGAGTTAATTAGAGTTGCATAAATGTACAGTCTGTAAGTTATATATGATTAAATTTACTGTACGGAATAAAAAAGTTGCTTTTTCAAGTGTTAGTGTATTCAAAGCGGTCTGAAATGTTCAAACATTTTCGCTTGTTTGAAGCAACGACAACGTCAATTAACTGATTATCTCATGCCATTTGCACTTTGTAAAGCGAAACTGATTAAAAACCAGAATTTAAAACTTAAAATATGCATACAATTAGAAGGATTAATGACCTTTCTGTTCAATTTATCAAGACCGCATCTTATTAATATTCATGGCAGCAAGTCCGCACCATCAAAACGTCCGCATAAAGTTTTTATTGCGAAACAAATTAAAAACCGGAGTCGATTCAATTTTGGAAGGATTAAAGACTTCTTCGCCACTCAAACTTAAGTTCGCATCAGATATTAATAATTATGATAAATGCGGGACAAGAGAAGCAAGTTCGGACTAACCGTGAAAAGCGGTTCGACTTCATTTACAACTGCTTTGAAACAAAAAACAATATACGTTATTGCTGCAATATTTTAAAATAAAAGATATAGTTTTTGAAATCTCAAGTCTCAATAAATAATCGAGTAGAATATATGGTTAATAGTTTAGGTTTAAATCAAGCCACTTGACTGAATAACGTACGGTTGGTCTCTCGGACGACGAATTTCGTTCAATGCATAGTTCATTGCAGGTGGGTTAAAATATATAGAGGGTTGTTCTGGTGATTCTCGTATGTTGTGACCGCCAAAAAGTCCTCTAAAGACCGCCCTGAAAGCGCACCTGTATGGCGATAATCTAAACGCGTAAAGAAACGGATTACAAACGCTGCTCACGCATAGCAAAGTTGTGGCGATGTTTTTGGCGGTTGCAAAACCCGTTGTTTCCTTGCACTCATTTTCAACGGAGTGTCTCTCCTGTGCGTCGTGGTCTTTGTGGCACAGTTCTTCGTATAAACGCTTTGTAACTAAATATGGAACTAGCGATGCAAACAACACTACCATAATCATCAGCACGACTTTGATGATTTTTTTCTCTGCTTCAATCTTACGTCGGGAGTGTAAAGATTTCTTGTGCAACGGATCTTGTGCGAATACCGAGTTTCTGTGATAGCGTCTGAACTCAAAATATGTGACAAGATTGAAAACTGTTAGCAATGTAAGCGGTATCGTGGTTTGCAAATGCAAGTCGATTTCATGCAGTAGTTCGTCGTTCACTGGTACTGAATGGAAAGTCTCGAAGCAACCCATCAAGATCCATAAGCACATATTTAGGGCTGTAACTCTCGTGAACTTCACATGGGTTCTGTACCTCCAAGAGAGTTTAATCGCCAGGTATCTATCAAACGACATTCCAACTACTGTAAACACTGATATTTTGGTTCCGACATGAGAGCCGATAATTGCGACGTTATATAACGTGTTAAGCTCAATACCCGCCATCCGGCAAAACATGCAAACTGAATGTGGCAGTTGCACAATCAAAGCCCCAAGAAAATCGCTCAAGGCAAGAAAAAACACAAAAACAACTGAACTACGAGTCTTGAAGCATCTCAGCGGGTCTTTGTAAAGAGTCAACAGCAGAAATCCATTCGACAAAGCCGCAAAAAGACCAAGTACCAGACTCAACACAGCTGCTGGTAGTGCAACTAGTAGTATTTCATGCTTATGAGTGCCGGCTTCGCTTTTAGATGCATTAAGAACTTTGCAGCTGAAGTTAGCATACAGCACGCAGTCGGCCATGTTGAGTCACACTGGCGCTTCAAAAAAGCGTATTTTAGTACGAACAAGGGGTGTCTACTCAAGAGCTTCCGAGTGTGAAGTTCTGTTCAATGAGTTATTGATATTCATTTACTGAAAAGCCTAAGTAGATAGCAGGTGACACGTTTCTTAAAGTTAAAACTAACCAAGTGAGCAAGATGAGGAAAACATCTACAAGCATCCATATTTGTCAAAGCTAGGCAAAAAAAGTCCATTAAATTAGATTATTCAGTTTGCGAAATTTGGCAACTCACTCGCTTTTCTCTTAGGCTTTTCTAAACAACTTAATTGCTGTTTAAGTTAAAATTCTCCGGTAACCAACGCGGCCCAATTTCTCCCACACATCAACAAAATAATCAAACATGTACGGTTTTTTTAATGAAGGAAATTGATGCAAACGTTTAAACACCTTCTCGAGGCTTGGTAGTAATTGTAGCGCTTTACTGACAATTAAGTTCTGGTACTGGACGCATACTTTTTAATTAAAAGCATGTCACAACATGAGGATTCCACTGTTTTTGTTTTTTATTTGAACTTTTTGTTAAAACACAAGGCCGAGAAGCGGCCAAAATTAATGAATGTTCTAAGAACATACGGTGGCCGAGAAAACGCGAAGACTATTATTGCACAATTTGATTATGGAACCGGTTATTTGTTTGGGGTGGGAGGGAAGTTGGTGCACTGTTAGTGAAGACTTTGACGCCTTCCGCAAGTAGCCCGAGTACCTAGCAGTCTTGTGAGAATGCGGAAAAAAATCGAAAATCCGAGGCGTCTTGTTTCCGTTTGCCATGTTTAACGAGTTACAAAAAGACTGGGGAGAGGACAATTCAAGTCGAGGTAAAGTTCTTAAAACTAAAATAATTGATGAAAAGCTGTAACTAGGCCTCAACTCGATAGCCTGCGTGCAGACGCCAGTCTTCGCTCGGCCAATTTAACGGCTATTATTAGCGTCTGCGAATCAGAGAACATTTTTGTTCTGTAATTATGCAGACTTCAGGTTAATGTATATTGTGGTAATTTGAGATACCCGATAAAAAACTTGCTGGATTCGGTGTTTGTTTTTTTTATTTATAGAGGCCAGAAGCTTTCAGTTTTGGTGCAGTTTCTAGCCTTAGTTTTGACATACCAGTTGCTTGCTAGTTGCGACGTAAAAGAAAGCTATTCGCAAACGCTGACTGAGAATTGTCGTTTCAAGTCAAATGTACACCTAACTACAGGTGTCCAACTTGACAGATCGAACAGCTGGAAGTTACACGGGGGAGAATAAGCTTTTCGCAAAAGAATGCAAATAACAAATCTAAAACAACTGTTCAAAGCGTTCGCTGCCCGAACTTGATCCGAAATGACTCTCAATTTCGAAAAAAAGTCTCAAAAAGCTTCAATGCCAACAAAAATTGAATGAAAGCCGTAGTTCTATCCGTTTGTGAAATTCTATACGTTAAAGCATTTTTCAATATAAAAAGTTTGTTTGGTGTAGCAACCAATCGGCTTCTACACTTAGCAAGTCGACCAATCACGGTGCGTCCGTTCATTTTGGGCGGATAGAACTACGTCACAGAACAGCATTAAAGGCGCTGATTCATAGACAGTTAATATAAAAATTAAGGCGGCTATGCGTAGAGTACAACTCGAGAACGACCGGCCTCGACCGAGAGGTCGACGAAATTCTCTTGCAACGAGACTATAAATAATTAATTAATCGATCAACCCTTCTGTCAACAAACTGATCAATGAATTGAACGATCTATCAGTCAGTCAACCAATCAATCGATCCAACAATCCTTCAGTCAGTCAACCGATCAATCAATTGAACACTTCATCAGTCAGCCAACTAATCAATCAATCCATCAGTCAGTCAACTGATCAATCAATCGAACAACCATCAGTCAGTCAATCGATCAACCAATTGAGCAATCCATCAGTCAGTCAACCGATCAACCAATCGAACAATCCATCAGTCAGTCGCCTGATCAGTCAATTGAACAATCCATCAGTCAGTCAACTGATCAATCCATCGAACAATCCATCAGTCAGTTGACTGATCAGTCAATCGAACAATCCATCACCCAGTCAACTGATCAATCCATCAGTCATATTCCCAATCAATCAACTGAACGAATCAGCCAGTTAACCAATCAATCGATCGAACAATCTATCAGTCAGTCAACTAATCAATCAATCCATCAGTCAGTCAACTGATCAATCAATTGAACAACCATCAGTCAGTCGATTGATCAACCAGTTGAGCAATCCATCAGTCAGTCAACCGATCAGTCAATCGAACAATCCATCAGTCAGTTAACTAATCAATCAATCGAACAATCCATCAGTCATTCAATCAATCAATCCATCAGTCAGTCAACTGATCAATCAATCGAAAGACCCATTAGTCAGTCAACCGATCAGTCAATTGTACAATTCATCAGTCAGTCAACCGATCAATGAATCGAACAATCCATCAGTCAGTCGACTGATCAATCCATCAGTCAACCACCCAATCAATCAACTGAACCCATCAGCCAGTTTACCAATCAATCAATCGAACAATTCATCAGTCAGTTAACTGATCAATCCATCAGTCAATCACCCAATCAATCAACTGAACAACCCATCAGCCAGTTTACCAATCAATCAATCGAGCAATCCATCAGTCAGTCACTGATCAATCAATTGAGCGATCCTACAGTTAATCAACCAATCAATCAATAGAACAATCCATCAGTGAGTCAATCGAGCATTAATTTGATCAATCAGCTATTTAAACAAACCACCGATTCATTTCGATTTTCCAGTCACAGATAAGATTTATCATGTATAAAAGTTTACTTTGAAGTATAAAGTCAAGAAAACATCTTTAAAAATTTAAATTACAATCAACTTGAAAAATCTTAGGCACACAGCCCAATATAAGTAACAAAACAGTTTTTTGAGGGGGAGAGGATATACACATTTTCTTGCTCCGTGGGTATGGATATGGTCATTATAGGATTGCATCACACTTAAGTGTTTAACTTGTCACGGTGAGGCAGGAAATGCTGACCTATCGTCATCAGAAAAAGTTTCTTTGGTTCCATCGCTAACACTTTCTAAGTCTTGCTCTTCTGGTATTTTATCTTCCTCTTCACTCTGAACGGCCATCTCCAGATCCATTTCCTCTGATGACACGTCACCTTTCAACGTCTGTATTTCCATCTCGTCAGAGTCTTCTCTCCCAAAGTAGCTGGATATCAATCGCTACGGCAAAATATATATACAAAATATTAGCTTAGTTTATAGTCTTCATTTTCGAAAAATCCGGTGAATTTGATGTTCATACACAATGAACCACTGAATCAGGCCTATCAATGAGTAAAATTGCAGGCGTGCGGTACATCGCCTGCTCCAGCCAAAGGAGGCGGGCGATGTTTTTAGGTCCCCGATTTTGCAGTAAAATTAACTGTGTTCATATAGGCTTATTTTTAAACGCTTCAGATAATTTCATGAAGTTATTCGGCACACGCGTGGTCACCTCCACAAACGTGTAGAAGGACACAAACGAAAATCGTCATCTATCTACAAACACTATAAGAGTGAGCACAACAGCAGAATTCCAGAACAATTATTAGAACATTTCAGGGTTCTGGTTAAATGTAGAAGCAAGTTCGATTGTCTAACTAAAGAAATTATCTTCATTAGGCAACAGAATCCTGAACTGAACGTGCAAAGCGACTCGATTTCTGCTAAAGTTTTTATTTAAGGCAAATATTATTATTATTTTTTAGCTATAGTGTTATTGAGTCCGTTTTTGAATCTTGTATGCTAATTTTCACGTAGCGAATCTTTTCTCTCTTGCATTAAGTTATTTGAAATATTAGTCTATTGTTTACTCCACAATTAATTTGGCACCATTGTAGATTCTTTATTCCTAGTAATGGCATCGAGAGGATGCCGAAACATCAACTTAAATCTTGTTGTTTTAATTTAAAAACAAAAAAACAAATATAGTAGTATCACGAATGTATCGACATGCGCGGCAATTCTTAATTTCATCGTTCTTACAACTACCGATGCGTTCTGGGTACAGCGTCAACTCAATTTTACAGTTTACAAAGCCCTGTGGCCAAACTTTTTTCACTGGAAGGGTCTTTGTGCCGCAAAACAACATGTAAAACCGCCACTGAAATTGCAATCACTTTTAACAACTCACCTCTTTTGGCGGCTTGATACTCTGCATGAAAAATGTCAACTTGTTGACAGTACGGACTAGAAGATCTTTCACCTAGTGCACATAGAGTGGAATAGAAAAGTGTTAGTACAATTTTATAACCTATACCACAGAGCAATCTGTAAGCTTTTAATTTGCTAAACATTTTGTTCGTATGTCTAAATTTAACCTTAATTTTTAATTAGAAATATTGGCACGAATACAATTGCTAGCCAATTAGTAAGTTGAAGATCCTAGCCGCCGCTAGTTGGTCACGTGCAGTCGAGCAGGCTATCGCCACTCTGTGCCGTGCGAACAAACAAAACGTTGAAATAAAACCATATTGTAATCAATAGAAGAGCTTGGTCATTCTAAATAAATTATTTAACGGTCTAACCAGCTAAGAGGGACAACTGGCCGCCCTAACCTATACAATTTTATCATTAATATTCAAGCTTTCGTCAGTGACAACGAGCTAGATGTTTTATCATTTTTTAAAATACCAATACAACCACATAAAAATGCTGACTTCTACAATCAATCTGTTATTTATTTACAAATTTTATAGTATTATAATATCGTTTTTAAATCATACTATGTGAAGTTGGAGGTAGACCAGTTTGTTATTTACAAGCCTGGTGAATTCAGATGACTTTGGGATCATCGAAGCCAAATCCGGTCAGTATGAACCCCGGACAGCCGCATGCCAATCGGGCAATCTAACCACTGAGCGAAGCTGGAGAGTGACGGTTGAAAGTTATATAGATTATGCATAGGTGGGTGACTGGTTGAAAATGGCGACCAACATCAAATGTATACAAAGTGGTGACTAGCAGCTCTAAGAGGCTGTTAGTTGCAGTGAGAGATTGGTTGAACATGTCGGCAGGTGCAACGCCCTGTCTCAGGAAATCCTTGTCTTTCTTCAACTTGTTAAAGAGCATATGACATGAAATCAGTTTATCAATTTTCAAAAAGTATACTATAAAAAACATCGGTTTGCCAAGTTTGAGAAACACACGATTAAAGTACGCCAAGATACGGCGCACAGAATTTTGATATTTTTCCCGCTAAAAGTGTCCCCTCCAAAAACAAACAATGTGACGCAACAGGTCACGTGCGTCTCACCTCAGTCGATTCAAAGTCGACTTTAAAACATCTGCAACTAATAGAGTTTCTATCGAAAACTGTAGCAGTTAATAATGCTTTAAAATCAAATTATCTCTTTACTCCGTGGCACCATATTAAATGGACTGAGGCGAGACGCACGTGACCAGTTACGTCATATTGTTGACTTTTAGAGGGGACACTTTTAGCGGGAAAAATTCAAAATTCTACACACCATATCTTGGGGTACTTTCATCGTTTGTTTCTCAAACTTGGCGAAACAATGTTTTTTATACTGTACTTTTTGAAGATTGAAAAACTGTACTCATGTCATATGCTCTTCAAACATATCTTACTAACCGAATAAAACAAATTTTTCTATCTAATAAAAAAACAAACGTTGTTCTCACAAACCTTAGTTCTATCCATAAACGCGGCTCTCGGATCCTTAACATTGCTATTAAGGGTGCGCAGCCTTTGTATCAACTTCTCAAGATCACCCTGTTTGGTAGAAGACATTTCAAGTTAACGAAACAAGGCAACATCTGTGCAACTTGGAATGACAAGAGAATGGCTCAATAAAATTTATGAACTAGGAAACAATTACTCCATTCGTGCTCGTTGGATATGAGATTGTAAATAGCTAAAGAGACATGTATCGGCAAGTTAGTTATAGATCATCTCATATCCAACAAGCGCAAATGGATATTTATTAATTTTTGTTCAAATTCTTGAGTTTTCCAGGCCGATCTTATTAAGAACCGTTTGCTTTGCAACGCTACACAGTCAGTCAGTTTCCATATATGGTTAATTCGGTATAAGCTGATAACTGAGATTGAGTAAGCCAATCACAACGCTAGAAACGCAGTAATAAAGGTTGCAAATTTAGACAGTCAGTCGGTGTAGCTATAGCTTTAAATACCCGTAAAACGGAGCACTGACAGAGGGAGGGGGTAAAGGGCGCACGACGGTTTCCGTTGATAGCAGCACTCTAAGGGAGCTGAAGGAACTACCGACGTTAACTAACGGTGCCTTTACCTTTACCTTTAATAAGTGATTATACAACGACCAAAATAAAGCAACAGTGCTTGAACACCGAGGAAATGAAGCAACCAAAATTATGCAACGAGGCATGAGTAATACCTTGTCTTTTGTATTCCCGTACTCTCGGAAATATCTACGCGAAGAAATCAACGCTTGAACATCGACATTGTTGCACATGCATACTTACAAAATCTAGACCGTGTTCATAAATGGAGGCGGTTTAAATATTCTCTTGTCTCCATTTAATTTACCCTACCTGTCCGTTTTTGAGTTGAATTTCTAAAAGAATTATGTTAGCCAAAAACGAAGCTTTTACGGTTTGTTTGAATGGAGACAAAATATGCCATTTATGAATAAGGTCTATAAAAACAGCCAGTAAAATGGCACTGAGGTCTCACGGGCCACAAGAAACGAAGCCTGCACTGGAATAAAAATAAGTACGACTGTACTACGGGTCCAGGAACTGGTGGTATCACTGTATTGCTTTAAACCATAGTTAATCTAGGGACTGGTTATGAAACCATTGTTGTAGGTCACTCTTCGTCGTTTTCTTTTGTTTACTACTGTTGACGGTGCATAAAATACAAAAGGTTTGGAAATGTATAAATCAACAAGTAGCCAGTCAAAACGTTATCACGAACACCTGAAACAAAGAATGTGCATGGTCGCGGCTCGTTCAACCTACAACATAGCACCTTTGCACATTCTTTGTATTTCCCTTTGAAGTTTGTCGGCTTTCATAACCAGTCCCTAGATTGACTATGTTTAAACCTTTAACAATCTTCTAAAGAAGTAGAATATAATTTTCTCAGTTTCACACTTCAACCGTACGAAGCGTGACGTGTTTCTCAGTTGTTCTGTGAGCACTAGAGTGCGACATAATCGCAAAAACACAAAAAGAAACTTCATCTAAATGCATAACACTGATTGACTTGATTTATCTCAATGAATATTAATAAGTAAAGATTCGAGTTGTACGGTACAATAAAGAATTGCTCGTAGAGTCCCTCAACATTCCAACAAAATTCCTTCTGTGGTGGGGGCGTGGATATTTTCTGGAACAACACATAAATTTTCTTTTTAACTACATAAATATTTCCCTTTTCGCGATTTTTTGCCTTCTAACGTCTTTTGTACTTGAGCTCAGGTTTAAACCTCTATCATGTTTCGGCTCTTGAGACCTTTCTAAACATTTTCTTTTGGCGTTTCGAAATACTTTTTCCTAAAAATGTTACGAGTCACGCTTTACAACGCCTTTACTGACATCTTTAACCACAAACTTACAACTTCAGATGAAGGCAAATCTTCGTTCCCAACAGCCAGATCTAGTACTGATACGATTGTGTGCAGCAGAAAATAGTCACATTTGTCATGAAGCCTGATTCTGTCGACAACAGCAACAATCTCGCTGACCTGTGAAAAAAAAATGTATTTATAAAAATAATTGCTCATATAAGCCACGGTGTGCCACTTGTAAATCTGGAGTCGTTAACAGCTTGGGGTTTTTTTACAGTTTACAGTTTTTTTATGATACATCGTTGTTTTTGTATACAATACTTGTTGTATTTAACATAAATACGCTATTCAGTATGGTGCACTTACAGTAGAACCCATAAAAAAGTCAGAGCATAAGTTAGTTACTCACAATATGCGCGTGCATGCCATAGGCATCCCAAATAAATACCGTAGAATTCCGAAAGAAACGCCGCCCCCCCTCCCCCCCCCCAAAAAAAAGTAACGGATACCTGAAAGTAGTGACCCCTTTTGCCAGCAAAATTCGAGAGTAACGGGGGCTACGGTAGTCTGTTTTGTTTACCGTTTGTTCATCTGGTTACGCTACATTGTAGGAATATGAATATCAATGGCATTGATTTTTAAATTTCATAATACATGCCCTCTTTGTCTGAGACCATTTCGAGTTACAAACGTTTACCTGTCCGAAATAACGGCTACCCGAAAGTTGCGGCCCCTTTTGCTGGCAAAATTCGAAAGTAACGGGGGCCCTTTCGGAATTCTACGGTATAACAGTGAACAGAGAGACCATAACATACTGTAAGTTACCTAAAATAGTAATAGTATGAGGGGAATTACTTCTTAACGGATTCTTTAAGTTTGGACGACTGCTCAATGTATGACTTTTCTACTGTACTTCCTTGATTCATATTTGCGCATTTTTTGGTATCTACTGTTGGGCTATAAAATCTTGCTTATTGCAAGTGTGACCAACCTTTACTGAGTCTGGTATATCAACGCTGAAGACATTTTGACCAGTGTTATCTTCAGTCCAAACTCCTTCCAGAAACTGATTGACAAGCCTTTGCAACAATACTAAACTTAACCTTCGTTTCAACTCGACACCTTGCTCAGTCAGTGGTTGAATCTCAACAAGGTGAAGAAGGTTGCGATGGTTGGTGCTCAGGTGAACAATAATCTGACAGAGCTCCTTGATCTGAAAAAGAAAATCTTATATAATCAAATGAGATAATGCTCTTATACACTGTACAATCTGGTGCAACTGAATTATAGGCTTATATATAATCAGATGAAATAATACTCTGCAATCTGACGAAATGATACAGTGTTCTAGCTAGGACAAAACGAAAGGGCGTGGCAACCTATCTTTTTTTTCTGAACCCTATCATTTTTCTCAGCACTGTTGTTTTCACTCAGCACCCTGTTGTTTTCATTCAGCACCCTGTTGTTTTCATTCAGCACCCTGTTGTTTTCATTCAGCACCCTATCATTTTCAGGGCCTCATCCTTATTATCATAAGCAAATTAACAAAACATTTGATGTTCTAAGCCTATTTTTCAATGTTCTTGTGCATTTTGAACAATCACTTAAAACAATATAGTTCTGAGCCAAACTATTCAGTCTGCAGTTTCTTTGCTTGTCGTCACAGTGACTGCTTTGCAACAGGCGTGCCCAATCAGTAATAACAGTGAGACTGTTTGCAGAAGTCAATCTCATTAATACTGAAGAACTCCTGAACATTAATGATATGTAAACTGGACAAACCTGTCATTCTTCTTGGCTAGCTAGAACACTGTGGTAGACTTAAATAATCATATGAGTTAATAGGCTTTGTAATCAGGTGAAATAATATGACTGTATACAATCAGATGAAATAACAGACTTGAATAATCACATGAAATAGCTCAAAGCGGCTTGTGTTCAGCTAGTGCAATATTCACATTCAAAACAAAGAACCCTTCCTGGCCACCAACAACATCAACATAGTAACAAAAATATAAAAAAACAGTAAGTAATATAAGGAAGAATATTTATTATTGATAACAATACATGAAACAATAAAGGTTTGAGAAAAAAATTGTAAAGTGAAAGTTATTGAAAAATTTATTGATTTCTATTAAAAGTCTTTTGTATTTATAACCCTTTGCTCACTTACCAAGGCTTATTATTTACCAAGCTCACATCACAATTGCGATTTCCCTGCTGATAGGAGGGAGTAGAGAAACTTTGTGATGGTCCTATGTGCCATTCAGGCATAAAGAGGTCTTGATGATGATGAATGGTGGCGATTTTAATACTCTTTTATCTACATTCGAATTAGCCCTACCTTACATATTTTTTAGTAAACATTATATCAACCAGCATATCAAAGAGATTTAGGTCTATTGTGGTTGGGTACTTATAACTTTACCATGATTGAAATGTGGTAACTGCGATTAACATTAACTATTTCAGTGTCAGTCATTTCTTTCAGGAGTAAACTAACTACACACCTCATCTAGCCACTGAGTCGCTCCGAAACATTGTAAAACTGCAGCAATGCACATCTCAATGTCAAACAACACTGTCTGTAACCTCAAGTCCAAAGAGCATCGGCATAAAATCACCATTAACTGTTTTAAGTCCTGTTCAGTGTAACTCAATGGGCTGTTCTGGAGACAGTGATTGTAAAAATTCACCAGCTTTGAAAAGTTCAGGACAGGAAATGATGCAAAAGATAAATCCTCTTGGTTTGTTTCATTATCACAACTATCGCATTTCTCCTCAGAACATCTTTTTTCATTACCAAATCCAGCTGGAATTGTCAGGTAATCATATTGCAAGGGAAACAAACTGTCCACATTTGCTCCATTCCTGGTAAGGAATTTGAGAAATGATTGTACACTTGGCACCCAAGTCATTCCTCTACTTCCTTTTGGCACACTAGGTTTTTCCTGAAACAATGTACAGATTAGAAGAGAATAGAAACCATTATACTTTTGGTCAGGGTAGTCCTGGCTTTCAGCTAAAAGCTTTTAAGCGAAAAAAATTAAAATCCTTTCAGGAGGATGCATATCCCCACTTTCTGCACATGGTGTTAAGCAGATTCCTGTGGAAGGAACCCAAATTCATCACAAGCTAGCCCCCGGCCCAGCAGAAGTACAATAGTATATTTCATATTTTTTTAATAATCTGCTTCGATTTTCATGCTTTAATCAATGATCAATAATCTCTCAAAATCCATCAACAATCACTTGTTCTGCTGTCAAGAGGTCTTGACATCACCTGATCATATGCAGGCTCAACATATAAATTATATTTATTATGGGCATTAGAAAAATTTTAGCATATCCATATGTAACATTCGAGTTGGTTATTTCTGCGGCGGAGGCAACTGAAAGAATCTGTGCATTCTCTAAGTACTGTGAAATAATAATCAATGTTGGTGAAAATGCCAGCAGAAAAACTGCTTTTGCTCGCACTCATTAACCTTAGATTATTTTTAGTTCTTATTAATACTGAAAGGCATACTTTTAAGACACCACTGCTCCCTTATCTCTCCTCCTCATCTACTAATTTGCTTCTCACCTGTCTTCCAGCAATAAGCAAAGCCCATAAAGCTTGGTATGCACAACTGCTGACATGAATATCTTGATGGTAACACATCACATCAAAAAGCCATTCTGAAATTGGTTTTGGGCAGGGCTTCATTAAGTAGTGATTCATTATCCAACTGCCGCACAGAAGTTCACGGAGCTGGGAACAGCTTGATGTGGTTAACAGTTCTTCAACTCCATCTGTACCTGATATGCCACACTTGGGCACTAGTTCTACCATGTCGAACTCCTGATAAAAGCAGAATACATAAAACTCATATGAATTATGTATGCAAAGTATTTTATGTATGCATGTATGTGTGTATAAATGTATTTTTGCAGTTTTTTAGACATCTGCTTTTTTTTTGTTTGACCAGCTGTACATGTAGCAGGTGGTATTTTCAACTAGCTTGAAGGGGGCTGGGGTTAAATTTGATACAACTCCCCTCCCTCCTTAGTTCTGACAATTTGGAAACAGTTGATGCAACTTTTCAAATGTGCATTGAAGATTTGGTAGTAAACATAGTTTTAACCTGAATAATAAATAAAATAAAAACACTTTTTAACTTAAATAAATTATGTTGATGATCCATCTAGGACACAAAATACTGATCTTTTTCAAATGGCACATAAGAAGCACAAAAATCATACTACTGAATTATTCTTTTTTACATTGCAGTATTGTTACTGAAGTTTAAATACTGTAGAGCTAATTTACAAGTACCAAAATTTAGAAAAAAAAACAACATTTTTTAGGTTACAAAAGTCATGTTTTGATCTATCACTGATCATTTTCAGTTGTAAACATTTAAACGTTTATTATTTCAACTTGAGTGTAGCTATAGTAATAAACAAAATATCAAAATTTCAGAAATGCTGACTACCCAGAAAAACCATGAGCGTCTATACTAGCCGGGGAGTCAGAACACACTTTGAATTGTACAGGTTTATATCAGCGCAAAAATAGAAATAATATCAAAAAATAATAATTAAGAAAACAATGATTTAATCAAAGAAAGAAAACAGCACATTTAAATTTCTATATAAAAACAGCAGAAATAATAGAAATAATAATAATAAAGGAAAGAATATTTTGGTACATTGCTTAACTTTAATATTCTTGTGTAAGGAACTAAATTTTATACATGCACTGCTATAAAGAGTTAGGTATTATCAATAATAATTATTGACAATATTAAATTATTACATATA
>JAOBRD020259686.1:2410-23715 GCA_027575215.2 Hydrozoanthus sils
GTGATCAAGAGGATAGTGCCCACTTTTTCTTCGCCTGGTTGTGATCAAGAGGATAGTGCCCACTTTTTCTTCGCCTGGTTGTGATCAAGAGGATAGTGCCCACTTTTTCTTCGCCTGTTTGTGATCAAGAGGATAGTGCCCACTTTTTCTTCGCCTGGTTGTGATCAAGAGGATAGTGCCCACTTTTTCATCGCCTGGTTGTGATCAAGAGGATAGTGCCCACTTTTTCTTCGCCTGTTTGTGATCAAGAGGATAGTGCCCACTTTTTCTTCGCCTGGTTGTGATCAAGAGGATAGTGCCCACTTTTTCATCGCCTGGTTGTGATCAAGAGGATAGTGCCCACTTTTTCATCGCCTGGTTGTGATCAAGAGGATAGAGCCCACTTTTTCTTCGCCTGGTTGTGATCAAGAGGATAGTGCCTACATCTCCTCCACCTGATACTGATTAAGAGGTTAGTGCTCACATTTTTTCGCCTGGTATTGAAAACAGTCTTCACGGTTCCTTCTCCATGTTGGCTAAAAAACCCGACCCTATTGTTTCCCACCCCACCGCGTTCTTTCACAGGTACTGACTGGTAGGGAAACCTTTTTCCACAATTGCATTCTAAGAGATTGAGAGATCATAGAATTATCAGAAACAATACTCCCTAATACTTCCTGATATTTTTGAAGCTTCTTGGAATCTTTTCAGTTCGCGGTTGCAAGCATCGAGCTCGTAACGTCGTTTATAGCTCAAAGATTCGTTCGCTGCCATTCCCCTAAAGCTGTCATTTCCTATTTTGTCCTTACGACAAATCAATATTGCAATGCGAAGTTTTGTATTTCACAGCAGTAAGCTTCAAGAATTCTTCACCGATGAGGTTCTTTAGACAATAGTATGAAGAAATCCAAAGGTTCTCAACTGAATTGCAATTCTCGATTTTCACAAGAACTAGCTGTTAATGGTTATCATTCAAATAATGTTGGTTAGTGTTTCAATAAGAGCTTGTTGAACCCTCCCCCTCCCAAAAGAGACAAAAACTATTAGATGGGTAAAACTGTCAACGATATCAATGTTGCCAGTTTTGCGTCTCGGTAAGTTGCCTAGTTAAGTTATTGCTAAACTTTTGGAAATTCTTGCGGATTTAACATCTTTAAAGTTCCAATTCCCTTTGAATATATAAAGCGAACAAAATTTTTCGAAGCCAAGACATAACTCTCGTTCCCAGATGTCTCGCTCCGCCCCGTATGGGGATCTGTTAAGGAACTGAGGCAAGCTCGTCCCCTAAGGCACTAGCGCTTAGACACGTGATCCCGTGAGCTACCCTTTGATGAGACAGATGCACTGGGACCAAGGCTCCTTGGCGAAAAAACATCAAGGACGAGTACAACAACTAAAGGAAAAGGTCAAAACAATAGTACTTCCTAGGAACCCAATTTAGGGGGGTGGGGTATTATGTGCCGCCACCCACCACCTTTTTTCAAAATTTCAGGATCAAATATCATGTTCAATAAAATAGATATTGATAAAGTGCTTGCACCAACGCCTTCCTTGTGGCGAGAGGAGTCCATTAATACAATAAAAACCAATACCCCTAAATCAGGTTTTGAAAAATTGAGCTGTGAAAAAGTGGTGGGGGATGGGATAGGGGGGTCTGTGCCGCCACCCACCACCTTCCCCGACAAAATTGGGTTCCTTAGAAATACCATTGTTTTAACTTCTTCCCTAAGAAAGGTTGGTTAACTTAACTGGGAAATATTCTTTCATTTCACAGATTGGCAAAAACAAGTACGTCGCTAATGTAGTACGGGTCAAGAACCATTGAAAATATCATCAGTGGAAGGAAGTGGTCGTGAATTTGGCACACACTATGGAAGCCTAAGGATAACGTCACAAAACAGGCACTGCGGTGGAATCCATTAGGGAAGCGAAGCCGGGAAAGGCCAAAACATACTTGGAGAAGGGAAATGCGAAACTGAGATGGTTGCAAAGGGTTACAACTTCAGTAGACTGAAGATGGCCAGAAAATCACATTGTTGATGTCTTAAGCTCGATCACAGAGTAAAGGGCTTTATCTCTGTATATGTGTACAGCGGAAGAAAATGAGATTCACGTCAACAAAACTTTTTTATTTGTCTCAAAGTTAAGACAGATTCAGTCAGATAAAATGGGCTGATATTCTGCGCTATAAATACCGGTATACTAAAAATAAAAAAAAAACACCCAAAGTAGGTATTAAACCTTAATTGTGCTGTATCTTTCTGTTCGAAGCAAAGCAAATCATTCATTATCGGATTGTGTTTGGTCACATCAAGCTTAAACTAAGAAAGGGAGTTTCAAGAATTTCTTCGCTGAATTGCTATCAAGAAATCAACTTCCCTAAGGTCAGGCATTTCTGAACAGCACTGTGTACCCCCAATCCCACGGTACTACTCCTCTGCTCCACAAACCCCAGCTGCCTGAATTGAGGCTTGCAAATACTTAGCAACAAATGTTCCTTAAGAAACAAAAACAAGTGTTTGATAGCACTTACAAGTTGGTCTTTACAAAGCTCGATATATTTAACACCCAATGAGATCAAATAGTTGCTTACGTTATTTTAGTTATTGTTACGTATTCTAAAAAAAGGTTTAGTGTTAACTTATGAAACCACCAGCCAACCAGATGTCTGCTTGTTCCAAGTTCAAGAAGCTTTAGTTTGCGCCATCTAGATAAGAAACAACCGAATACTATAACAAAACTATCTTAAGGCAATTAATTAAATGTGCGTGTTACAAACTTAATTTACTATATTGTTCAGATAATATTGGAAGAGATAAACCAATTAAGGAAAAAAACGCTCTTATTTCGCTGCTATCTAATAAATTTTCTCAGGACACTTCTGACACCATGTCTCTTCCCTCAATGCTTTCCATGCTCCATAATATAAACTATAGTCCGACAACTTCTATCTTTGCGAAACTGTGCAAATCTATTGGTCAGAATCGATCACGTGATACACATTTCCAGGGCCCGTATCGATCGATATTGCCCTGCAAAGGAGTCATGTGCCCAGAAGTTTAATGTGTTGAACTGTTCTATGCTTTGATTGCTCTGTGATCCATTAATTGTTTAAAAAGCAATTTGCATGTTATTTTAACGTTAAGAGCACACCTTAGCAGCCACCATTTTGTTGCAAAAATTAACGTTGAGTTACAAAATAAATTAACCTCCTCTTTTTCACCTAGCGATCCATCTCTTGGCTGAGACAAATGTTCACTTTTCAGACATTTTCTAAGCCTTGGGCTAAAAGTGCTTAGAGGATTACTCACTAGATTATCTGCTATGCTTGGTTAACACTTAACCAAGCTCTGCTCTCCATATCTCGATTTACTAAACGAAATTAAGAAATCAGTCAAACGACACAGACGAGCTACATTCAGCCGTACCTGAACTAGAATTTCGTTCAAAATGAAATTTTTAAAGTCTGAAGAGACGTTTTTGTGCCCAAATAAGAAAACCAAAACGACAAAGCATTGTGCTTCTTTAACAATTTGATATTTGATTTTTATTTACAGCCAGAAAGAAATGTTTAAAATCAGATTGAACTGAGATAAGATCGTCTTATAAGGGTCGTTTGACAGGGACCTATTGTATCACAAAAGCCTAACAAAACTGCATGCTTGACTATATTACATCATTTTGTTGAAACTTGGCTTTTTTAAGGCTATCTATTTTACAAAACTTCGAATTTATTTCCTATGTAAGATGAAAAATACGCTTAAAATTAAATGTATGAAAATTCTGAACATTGAAATTTTGTTCCTTTCTCCTTACCAGTTTGATTCTGTAATTCTTACCGAGCAGAATTCAGAGCGGCGTGGAAATGTGCACTGCACCTCAATCATTTAAATATAGAATTGTTCTGATTCCCTTAGAAGCTCGACCTAACTTCTACTTCTCTTATGGTATATAAACAATTACGCTAGCGAATTTTGTTTCTTGTAGAATTTGTCCACAAACAATGGATATCTATTTTTCATTTTTGGACATACTGAAAAAGTGAAAAAAATTATAGTAGACTCTTAATTTTATCAACATGAATCCACTTTACCACGGCGAATACACCAGAAATATTGCCGAGTTTTTGTAAAAATTCCATCTCAATTTATAGGACATTATTTTTCTTCTATTTCGATAACTGAAGAGGAAGACAGCGGCTGTTTCTTTTAATTTACATAAATACTGTGGCCGGGCAATTCCAATAATTGCTGCTCAAGATCACGTGAGAGCATTCAACACCTCTCAATCCTGTTAAACGCCGTTTATGGTGAAGAACCACAGCCTAGAAGGTTTTTTTATCACTGTCTATCTTTAAAAATCAGTCAAAATGCTCCTCTTGTAGATCGAAACTGAATTTTTAAATAGTTATTCCAGTATGGCGATACCACTGTTTCTTTTGAATATTTAGACGCTTTTTTGGAGTTAATGTTTTTGTTTGAGAAAAACCGATGGCCTTAGGGTGAACTTTTTCAGCTGAAACCTGCCTTCGTCACGGGGTATCCCATAAAAGTTATCAGGCTTTGTTCTTTCAACGGTTTCAATACGTACATCATCCATCGTTCCATATTTGAACTAGCAAAACGGCAGTGACGTGAGAGTTCACACTTCATGGTATTACACCCATTCCATTTGGGCGTAACAAAAAGTTTGGACCATTTCATAATCACTACTGATTAAAACGTCCCAAGACGCACTCATCTTAATCATGAAAAAGGAAGATCTTTCATGCTTTCCTTACAATCAACATCGAGGCTGCCATAACCATTTCTTCTCAATTTATACTCTCTAATCCGGCACGATACTCTTAGGGTTCTGGTAACTTTTTTGAAAAACCTCTCTCGACGATTTCCTTCTGCTATATGTAGGTTTTACTACACTGTGCTGAAGGTTGTCCATAACGACAAAATTTCTACTCTCTGAGAGCATGCTCGGTCTATCACCATGTGTTCACCGATACACCGCCCTAACTTACTTCTTTTCATTTTACAAGCAGATTTGGTCAATAATGCTTGTGTTTGTGACACCGAACAAATCGATCTATTAAACATCCTCCAATCTTGCAACTATTTCACCGTGCATCCTTCTTTCGTGAGCTGTGAACAAAATTTTTCTTTTTTTAGTATCATCTGAAATATTTTAAAAAATCGATTCTAACAGTTCTCTCCTGTCTGCGATACTATCAGATCGCAGTGTGGTGGGATGGTGAATGACGTCGATCGTTACAGTTGGGATCATATCGGCGCCTGCCATTGGGGGTTGATTGGTCCGGGCCGTGACCATGCCCAATGTTATTAGGAATTGTGACTGTTTCAAAGTCCGGCATCGTAACCACTGCCGAAGTAGTAATATTATTAGGCTGTCTCATGTCACCATGGTGGCCATGGGAATGCCCGTGACTACACCCATGGGGATTTGCATTTGAGTTAGGTTTGGCGTTCGGTTTGCTCTTAATATCATTCATTTCTATATGATCCACGGCGTTTTCGTGTCGATGCGCCGGCTCGGACAGCGAGCGCACTCGTTTACCGCACTTTCCGTTGTAGCTGTTGCGATTATAACACGCATCGTTGCAAACCGCAGCGAGGGACAGCGAGGAAGATATAGGGGACCCTGAGGGGGTACATATAGGTGTTGGAACCTTCGGAGGTCTTCTAATAGGTTCACCTTTATACGTGTACTCCATTTCTACGAACTGGCGTTGCTGTAGGGAGCAAATATACGGCGTTACAAATAGTACATATTTAATAAATAAACCCCTTCTGGCGGCTGGTATATTGGAGGATGTCTGCGGCTGATAGATTGTCCGAAAAATGAACAGTTGTTCGGGAAGCGAAGGCAACTGAGAAATTTTGTGGACAATCTATCAGCCAAGGGCATTATATCCTCCGATATACCAGTGAGCCAAAAAGGGGTTTATTTATTTTATAACCCTCCTAATAATCTTTTCTTTGAAAAAATTTTGTGTACAATTGCAGCGATGAAAATTTGTCTTTTCCACACTAATTGAAATTGGATGGAATGTAAGCTCTCAGTTTTAAGCTTAAGATATTTTGCAGAAATTTAGAGACTCGATAGGTTTAGTTAAGCTTGTTATTGAAACTGTTGCTTAGCGAAAGCGGACTCGCAGCTTTTTTCCCTTCAAATACGTTTACGATGCTCTTTATCGACTTTTTTGCGCTGTCTAGTACTGCCTTTGAAAAAAGGCATTTTTAAAAACCTTTGTTGTTAGATTCGGCGAAACGATCAATTTTCTTGTCTATCAATTTAGATTTGTTCAAAATTTGAAAAATAGCGTTTGTTGTTTTAGCTAAAAATGGCCGAAAAAATCGAAGGGCAGTTATCAAATTGGAAGGGGAATATTCGCTGATAACCTACTTCCGATTTTGTACCACGCAATGCGTTTTATCCAATGAGGTTGCACGAAAATTTTTAGGTGGGTTATAATAGGTGTTAATAGTAATGAAGTTCTCATGCTCTGGATGTAAATTTGTTATTTACAGTAAAGGTGAAAATCTGTAATGAAGCACTGTGATTGGCCACACATTTTGAAAACCAACAAACGTCACTTGACAGTTTACTAAGTAAAAACCTAATGGAAAGAGGGGCAGAACCATCTGGGAACGATCAACAAAATCAGTCGTTCCAGTCGCCCCTTGGAACAAGCCGCAGCTAAGCGCTATCTTAAACCACCTTAAATAGTAATAAAACACCAGTAATACGCAACGGGTGCAGAAAATACGAAAACCGGTCTTTCGACATTCGCGACATGCACTATGATTAAGTTCTTTAAAGAAAAGAAAAAAAAATTCGGCTTTTAAGTTAGACTTGAACATATAATGAGAGAAAAAAGTCAACAACAGAAAGTTTATTTCAAAACAGAGTTACTTCTTGGCGCACATTTCGTGTCAATTCAACGATTCGGTAAACGAACCGCAACGTTTACCAAGGTCTGACGCCAAATAATCCCAGCAGGGGATGGGTGGGTGGAGATATTTACGCTACAGAATACCTGCAGAACTAAAACAATTAAGTAAAAACCAAAATTAAAGCACGCGAACATCTAAAAGGATACCACGCGAACCAACCGTTGCTTGTATAAACATTGTAGTGATTTTTTGAAATTAAAATTTTGACTCAAGGAGTCACGCGAGAAAAAGCAATAGCACTTGAGGTCTGTCATCCGGGACCTACGGTTAAACTTCCTTATCCAAAAAAGGACGGTCTAACCGTTTGCAGATGTTAGAGAAAAGAGCCTGCGTAAAGATTCAAAATTCGGTTAAAAAAACTTGTGTTTATTAACTGTTCTGCACCATTATGTCTTAGGAACAAGCCACAGTATGGTCAAGAGCGTTCGAATTACTAAAGAAATCGTAGCATTTCTGGAGACTACTCATGCCATAATGCTTGTAGTCGTCTGACACAAAACTACTTAACACTCACCGTTGCTTTTTGTAAGCAATGTAGCAAATGATTGTGTTGTTCCTCTAGAAGAGATTTCTCTTTCTCCCTGCCTGGTATTGCTGTTAGTTCCAACCCAGCCCCCTGAAAAGATGACACGCCTTCCCCGTCAACTTTCTCTTCCTGAAATGGTTTTTAATTAAACCGGGCCAACAGGTTAGTGGTTAATTGGTTAGTAATTAACGCAGCATGAAGTTAATACTCGTTATTAAATATGGATTACGGACATGTTATTTATTATTAAATGTTAACCATTTATTAGGATAGTGGTAAGCCGTAGTAGCCGCCAATTAGAAGAAGCAATTAAAACGCTATTAGCTGCATTAACAAACGATTAATATGCAGTAACCTTGCATTATTAAAAGGAGCGGGCGGATGAGAAGTTATAGTTAGGTGTGGTTGACTTTGATAATTAAAGTTATAACTCCTACGAAAAAAAGCAATTACACGAGTCATTTGGACTTTGAAAAAAGACTGAAACATTGATAGTTACAGATTTTCTGCAAAGAAGCCAATTGTAAACGAAAATCGGTTGGGAGTGATACAAGGATTTTCTTAAAATCTTTCATAATTCTGGAGTCCTAATCCTGAAAGGAACGCTTAAATTTCAAAAACCGCTAACCTGATGGATGCCACGTCCCTGCAAAATTTAGTTTGAAGTTTCAACAAGATTCCAGCTTAAAATCTTTAAGTTGTTTAACTTGTACATAGCCGCTTAATTAGTGCTCTGAATATTCGTGATAAAACACCGACAACTTTCGTCATTACAGTATAATGAAAGACCTTGTAAAACGATATTGCAATGGACCTAGTAAACCGGAAAACCGATGCTCTGAATATTCACTATAAAACGCCCACAAATTTCGTCATTACAGTATAAGGAAAGACCTTGTAAAATGATATTGCAATATAGGCCTAGTAAACCAAGCGACTAATCTCCAAATTAGTGCTATCGTGGTTCTCTCATTCGAACAACCCGACAATTAGTTCTTAATATAAGTCAGTAATTACTTGTTTAAAAATCGAGTGGAACAGATGCTTCAAATTAACTCCGTAATAAAGATAAGCCACGGTAGCACGAAAATGTATTCAAACGCTGGTCACTAACAGTAAAAAGGACCTTAAATCACTTGGGGGCTGCTTCATAAAGCTATCCTCAAGGACTCTACAAAAAGTATCCATTGAACGTAAAACTAGAAGCAACTCTTATTTACAGTAAAACTATTTTAAAGAAGAAAATGAAACCAGAGATGAAAAAGAAATGTTGATGTTGTTGTATATAAGCAAGTTTAAAAAACAAGGTTATCAAACAAAAATACCATATAGCGTGCATGAACAAAAATGGAAATTTCTTGCATTTCAAAGTCATTGTGCTCAGTTATTATTTAATGGAAACGGAACCAGTTGTGGAATTACACACATTTTGGCAATACTGCTGATGAACAGTAACTGTTCAGTACATTGGGGTTTGATCTCTGCTTAAAAGTTAGAATTAATAACACCAATCATTTCAACCATTCAAAATGAACAAAAATAAATAGTTTGTGGGGGTTGATCTTTGTTTCATAAGTTAAGAGAAATAACACCAATCACTTCTACTCTTAAGACGAACAAAATGAAAGCTTACTTCATAGGATTTTCAACACCTCGTGCAAAAGTTAGAATGAATAACACCAATCATTCTTACTCTTCAAGCCGAGCAAAATAAATGGTCACCTTGTAGAGTTTAGTCATCTGGTTTGAAAGTTAGAATGAACAATACTCTTCGAGATGAGATAAATTAATGGTCACTTGCTAGAATTTCAAGGTTTTCTTGGTTCGAGAGTTAGGCTATTCTTGTAATTTCGGGTTTTTACTGGATAAGATTAAAGACAGCCATACTCTACGGCAAATAACAATTGCACAATTAGAGTACTCAATACTTTTACATCTAATTTTTTGAAAGAAAGGGAATTAGTAAAAATCTGGACGACTTACTAGTGGCACACTTTTCTTATCTGCAGGAGATACGAGCGCCGTTCCCGCCATTGTGTTTGAAATGGACACACGGGCTTGCTGCAGCGAAAAAAAGTTTATTAGTTATTGTCAACGAGATTAATTCACACGAAGCAAGGGATGTGATGGAAGGACTGTCTGATTGCTGACAGCAAAAATTAAAGTTTTTAAAACGTTTTAACCGACGAAAAGGAATTATAGAAGCGTACCCCCAGAACCCCCTTGGTAACCGTGTTCGATCCGCCAGCCCTGGTTCAACAATAATTCTATCACTGAAATGAACCAACGTCAGATGCTACAAGCAAAACCCCTTTCCAACTCAGCAACCACAACCTTAAATTTCCAAGTTCTAGATGATGAGCACCCCAATTTCAACGAACAGGGAAGCTGCCTTACAATAACCGGACAAGGGCACCAGAGTAAAGCAGCAACTCAATAACTTTAATGGTATACATATATAGAGATTAAATATAATTTAACGTTGAACATAAAACGTTAAATACATATAAGTCAACCACAAAAAGTTAAATACAAAACGTTGAACATGTAACATCAAATATAAAACGTTAACTAGAAAACTTCAATCTCTTGGACATTTCTTGCGTTTCCAAGTCACTGCTGGAAACGTCAAACCCAAGAAGCCTTTCAGTACTTTGTCGATATGAATCCCTCTTTGCAAAAACTAATCTCATCTTTTAATCTTTCACTTTTTACCCAAAGGAACCACGTAACAATGAGCTTTGTTTTAACTTTGTTTTTACATCCTGAACTTCTTTAAGATTAAGTAGATCGAAAACGGTCTGTGATTTTAAAATAACTTTTATATATTGTTTATCTTCATGTTTGATCGCTATCGATCAAATAACGCAAGAAATATAGTTCAGAACCAAATAACATTTATAGCAGTAACATCAACAACAACGATGACACCAATAAAAACAATTCAAACTACATAATGCATTGGAGACAAATTTAGAAATAATAAGGGGTAGTAAAATAAAGAAAATATAGATATAAAGCTCCAGAAAACTAGCTAAAATAAAGTTAAACATATCCAGTTGTTTCAATTCGTGTTCTTAATAAGAAGCAAGGACAGACACGGTAAAAGAAAGCAAGAAAAAGCTGGTGGAGTGCACGAAGGATCCGAGTGGAGAGAATGACAACGTCCTTCATCTAAATACTGTAATCTTAAGCACTTATCTATCTTTCAAGAGTGCTTGAAAAGGGGGAAATAAACAAACATTTTAAATAGATTGCTTTGAATGCGAATAAAAAGAAAAAGTTTGCCATGTTTCAATTTAATAACTATGAATAAAGGTGATAAGAGATTAAGTGAGCAAAAAAACCAACTGATTAACCAAATGGTCATATCTCTGAGAATTGATTTAAAACATAAAGTATGAACGTACAGATGCGTTGTTTGTGAGAGATTTTTCCTTTTCATCTTTCTGCATCTGAGGGAAGGAGAATGTCAAACAAGTGATTGTTAGAAAACCAAAAGAAAACTTTTTAATCGAAGAAACAGATAAGGGCCATCATCTCTTATCCAAAGTGATGATGTCAGTAGAGGGAGCGTATAAAACAGGAAATAGCTTGGCAAACTGGAAAGGGTTGTGAAATTATAGCCAAAGGAAAGGTTTTGAAGTGCCAGAACTAAAAACAATCTTGATAACAGAAGTTGGAATGAATATTATGAAATGTTACGCGTTACATCATCCATATCCTGGATGTCTGTAAAACGTGACGTCTTCATTATTCTAGACGTCTGTTACAAAGAAGGGAAGACATTGCTCGTTACAGTTAGAGAAAAACAGTTTTCTCTTTTCAGCTCACTGTAAACATCAATTTAAAGTGCGGTCTAAAGGGTTCGTCTAAATGCTTGTCACTAGAATCTTCTAAAGTTTGGAAGCAACTTAGCCAACCGAGAGTCGCACGAAGCACGTTACAGTTTAGGGTGTTCACTAAGATTCAAATCGAAGCAGTTGGTCTGTTGTTAAACCAGTAACTCATGTTTCAAAACAGGAACGATTTCAACACATGTAGATCAAAAACTAAAATAATGTATACTTTCTTGTTGTTTGTGTGTTAAATATAAGAATCAAAACGCAACGTCTTGTTTCATCATGCAGTCAGCGACGATCTATAGGAAAACAAACAACACTTCAGGTCTAAACGGCTATATGTTACAGCTTTCGCTTCTGCCCGTCTTCCAATGGATGAACTTTATCGGGATCTAAGTGTTCAGAGCCTGAAGGTCAACTAGTTACTCAGCTAGAGATGCAACACAGAGGTTGACACTTCGAAATGGGGGATTTACGAAGGAGTAGTACCAAGACCACAGAATTTATTTAACTTTCTCGTTCCCATTTAACAGACAAAGGAAGCTTGAATTAACTACCAAAGAACTCTGGGGCTTTTTTATTTTCCATCATATAGACAACACTGGCTCCACGCACCAAAGTATTTATGGGACTTTAAGTCAAGGGAAAATGTGACATTATGTATTAAAGCAACGATTTGACCTCCAGTTTTTTACAGCAAACAGCAGGAAAACTATACACCAAGTACAAAGACATTCAAATGCTCATTGCAGAGAGTCCTGAGAAAGTGTGACTGCAAGCATCAAGGAGTACTGGGACTTCCTGTTCTCTCTTTGCAAAGACAATAGAGAAAGTGTGGCACTTAGTGTTTGGAGAATCGTAGAACTTGCCGTTTCTCAATACAAAAACAACAGAAAACGTGTGACACTTAGTTTTTGGGGATTATGGGACTTCCTTCTTCTCAATGCAAAGACAATTATAGGGAAAGTGTAGCACTTACTTCTTGGGGAATCGTACAACTTGCTGTTTCTCAATACAAAGACAACAGAGAAAGTGTGACACTTAGTTACTGGGATTCCTAGAACTTGTTGTTTCTCAATACAAAGACGACAGAGAAAGTATGACGCTTAGTGTTTGGGGAATTGTGGGACTTCCTTTTTCTAATTGCAAAGACAACAGAAAGTATGACAGTGTTTGGGGAAGTACATGTATAGGACTTCCTATTTCGCAACCCAAAGACAATAAAGGGACTGTGGCACAAAGACGTGGGAAGCTATGGGGCTATCTACCTCTCATTTTTACAGGAAGAACAAAAAGCGTTTTCTATTATCGAGCTTAAGTTGCAAAAATATCGTTGTTTACTTAATTTCCGTTCTTTTTTTGCTACAAACCTTATGGGCTTTCCTCTTGTCAGCTCGTTGATTCTGGAGGTATATTCTACTGAAGTTTGAAACTATCACAGGAACTGGTAATGCTATCACAAGGACGCCACTAAGAGAGCAAAGACTGCCAACGAGTTTGCCTGGCACAGTACTTGGTACCATGTCTCCATATCTGAAACAACAAACAAAAGTCCCACAATTAACAGGACTACTGGCAACTATATTTTAGAGAGGTAAAAAGCTAAAGTTGAATTGTATAAGCTGAAAACAGTAGCTGAATTTGGTTCAGTCAGATCAGTGAACGAGAGATCTACTGTAAGTTAAGAGGAGCAAAAGTGAACTATAAAAGTTGATATTTAATTAAGTAGTCATTAAAGTAAATAACACAACAGTAGCTGACTGCAGAACTTTACAAATGGTTCAGTTCAGTTAACGGTAGAAATACAGGTATTGACTAAATATGTTTGATTGGCACTCTTGCACCGCGTAATATCTGCTTCTTCTTAAAAGTACCTTCATCGAAACCAATTACGTTGAGAAAACCAGATCAAGATTTTGTAATCTTATTTGTTTGCAATTTTCACGTTCACTGGTAAGCTTCGTGATATATTTTGTTTTGCTTCAAATTCAAGACGTATATTTGATATTCGAATGATTTTTGATTACAAAGACCTTTTAAAAACTGAATATAAGGCAAATAAAAAATAGTAAAGTGAAATGCAATGTACGGTTTTAAATTAGCTCATCCCTCTAACCGATTCATTTCTGCTGCATGTAACTATTCATAAGATGAGAGATTTCTTCAGCTTTTTCATTTGTTTTTCCTGTATGTATGATTTTTCGTTTGTTAAACCCTATTTCTAGTAAACTGTAAACTTTGTTGCAAATTGAATATTTATCTCGAGCCTTTATTTACCACAAAAAGAAAGTGCAAACCAAATTTCAGTCAAAAAAGCGAAAACAAAACTGCGGAACGACAGTTGGAAATACAAACTGTAAAACTGTCACAATCATTTTTATGTTTGTCTTACTGTAAACCGTTTAGCTATGAAACACAAGTTTGAGTAAAAACATGCGTGTTTTGACTACATATGGACTAGACTCAACTTGCGTAAATACGTATGAATTCTAAACCACGGCTACGAAGACTCAGTGAGCGGAACAGAGAAGTAAATCATCAGTGAAACTTTTAATTGCGGAAATACTAAAACGATATTAAATTATCTTTGCCGTAACGCAGTACAAAAAAAATAAAATATTGCCATGAACTCTTTCCCCTTCAACTTTAAACCAAATAATATAAATTATGAATGTCGACTAAGATAATCTGGTAAGATTCCTAGACTCTCTTTGAAGAGCTCTCGATTTAAGTGTTCTGGGTCAGGAAATTCACACCAAGTCCTGTTAAAAGCTTTTGATTCCGAAACCTCATTAAACATACTAGTGTCGATTTCTCTGGATTTCGGAAGTATACTTTGAATAACAAGCCAGCTGGCTTTATCGATATAGTAAAGCCGCCAATAAAATTAGCTCAAAAGATCGATTCAGTCCATTAACCTGTCTCAAGCCAAGACGATTCTCAAAGTAGATTTCATGAAGTATAGTGTTTGTTCTTTCATGATTCACTTCCCTGGTCAGTTTATTTAAGATTAAAGTTTCGTTAGAAATTAAAGCTAGGGTTAAAATCTGTCCGTAAGTGAAACACGCCAAGAATTTGTTCTAAAACTATCTTTATCCTGCCAGTTTGTTCACTCACAGAAGAAACTCGACCCATTTCTGTAATTATCGAGAAAGCTAAATAGGCTTAAAAACAATCAAAACTTACAAATACATTTGAGTTTTTTAATACATTTTATAATAATTTTGTTCGGGTTTCGTTATGGTTAAGATTGGCTTTTGTTTTGTCCATACCATGTTGCAACTGCGCAATAATTGATTTTTTGGTTTGGCCAGAATTTGGCAGAATTCTTCAGCACGACTTAAGCCAAATTGATAATTGAAATGGAAAAATTTAGGAAATAAATGAAGTCATATGTACTGCCTCTTTGAAATAAAAAAACGTGTTGCTTTCAAATCAGTTGCAAAAATCATTGCCTTTTTAAGACTAGTTTGAAATAAATCATCCACTTTGCAATCTTAAGAGAAAATAAGCGACAGTTTGTAAAGGACGCAATTCATAAAAGAGTAAAAGATTTCTAACTTCAGTTCTCTGTTTTCAACAGATAAGTGCATGGTGATATTAAACCTTGCTACAATCAATCTGTTTCAGACTCCAGAAACATTTAAAAAAAATGAAAATCAGGAAAAAGTAGAATAGAAATAAGAACAAAATGTTGAGTTAAGAATAAGACTACAGCGCACACTGTTCCTTATTTGATCGTCCCTGAGAGCGGTTTTCGGGTTCATATTGCCTTTCTAAACCTATACAGATCTCATACAAAACTACATCGTAGTTTTTTTTAACCCATCAATATTAACGTGGCCATTAATACTTTTAAAATGGGAATGGCACGTTTTAAATACCAATCAAAACACATGAAAACCGGCTGCACATATGGACAAAATTGGCAAGGCATTAAAGTCAAGTTTACGGTTTAATGCCTACGCGAATAATATTGACGTTTTAAGGGATTATAAAGAACTACAATCCAAACTCAGAAACGTCTACTTGAGAAACTTTTTCTCCAAAAGTTCATGCATGATAAAGCAAAATTAAATTGCTTAAATTGCTTTTATTTAGCACAAAATGTTAAAACATATATTTCTCGCGCTCGCGAAAAATATTATCGAGATTTAGCAGTGGAAAAAAATAATCATAAAAAATCTTTCTTAAACGAAATATAAAAGTTTCACTTGTTGTAACAAACGAACAAAGCAGCTGCGATTTTAAGTTTTATTTTCGGTTGAAAGACAAACCTTGCTACATATTCAACATAAACTAAAAAGCAAATTTCTCGCACGGAATCGCCTGGGCCACCAGTTAAACTTGGAAGGTAAAAATGCCCATTTTCTTGCAACGACAAAATCAAATACGATTCAAGATTTCACATAATGTATTTCAAATTACAAAAATCGTACACTACAGGAAATTAACGCGCAATAATGCCCCGTCGTGCTCCTTAATTTCTTAAGCCAGTATTTTGTGAGTTTCTTCTTTAAAATACCTTTTCAAATGATCGCTCGCAAGTGACTCATTTCCTCATTTTTAAATGACAGCACACCCGCAGCGCGCAGATTTTTCATATCAACACCTAAAGCAGGTCGTTTGATAGATTTCTACACAAACTGTGTTGACATTACAAAGACGACAAAGATTGTACTTCAAATTTAGTCTTTTGAAACATTTAACCGGTTGACTGGCTAGACGTTTAAAATTCGAACAAAAAAACCGAGAGCCCGGTGTATAACTTGTTACAGCTGAATAACAGCTATTTCTCGATTCGGAAATCAAAACGGATATTACTGTGCCCGGCCTACCATAAAATTGCTTTCTTCTTCTTCAAACACTTTACAATACAGTAGCATTTAGTAAAAAAACTGCCATATTTGTACTATTGTATACCATGTGTCGACAGCGAAGCAGATTGTCTTGATAACAAACAAGTACATCGTATTGGAGGAATGACGTTTCTTTGGCGCCAAAGGCGACTCGCAATAAAACGGACAAAATAACTTCGCACCTTCTTCTCATCAGAGGATTTTCTCACTTGGCAAAAAATCAATATTGTGCAAAAACTACTTCAACAAAACTTATAGAAACAATAACAGCGACAAACATTGGCACATCTTCCAACGAGACGAAGTCAAACGTTTATCAAGTTAATTCTCTTTATGTACCGGGTAAATATATTTCTGTGATAGCGAGTTCATAAAATCGCGTAAATAAAATGGAGATTTCCCATCTGCTTTACCGCCACATGCAAGCGAAACAGAAAATTGAAAAGAATTACACCCCGGTGAAATATGAACAAATTACTGAAACAACCTAACGAAAGTGGAAGCTCAAAAAACTCAGAAGCAACGTCTTCATAATGAAGATAAACTACTTGTCTCGCATATTTCCGTATAAACACAACAAAAAAGTTCGAGTTAAAAATGCGAGAAACTCTAGATTCCCAAGGCCGAAACCCGATCTTAAAATTGTCTTATTTAGTATGTATTTCATTTTCATATTCACTGGCTGTTTTACAGGTGTAAACAAACCTGCGCTATGAGAAGAAGCGATCATAACAAATGCAATCAGGAATTAGGAAAGACGCAAACAATTTTCCCCTTAGCGTCCGTGAAACACATAACTCTAATATCTACGTAAAGCTTTTAAATTTTGAAGATTTTGAAGCAACTAAAACGCCAAAAAAATCTCTGACACAAAGTTTGCTAATTTGAATAAAAATTGTCCGCTTGTGAATGTAAACATGAAGCGAAATTCTGACTTACCCGAGTGTTGTCATCGTTACGATGGTGTACCAGAAGCTAGCCGGAATACTGGTGAATTTCGTATCGTCTTCGTTCTTTTCAACATAGTACATAACAGTTGCGAATATGATAACAGCCATCGATAGAGAAAACAGTAGAAAACCAAGTTCAGATGCACAGCTCCTTAATGTATAGCCGAGAATTCGCAGCCCTCTGGAATGGCGAGAAAACTTGAAAATTCGGAAGATCCTAAAGACTCGTAGAGTGACGAATGCGCCACTGATGCTGTTGTTAGGCATAAATAGCCCGATGTAGAATGGCAAGATTGCCACTACATCAATAATGCTTAATAAATCTCGAGCGAATAAAACGCGATTCGGAGCTGCATATAAACGGGCTAAATATTCCACCGTAAACACAATTACACAAGCTGTTTCCAGACCAAAAAATATCGGTTTATGTACAGTGCCGCATGTTCCCTTGCCTTGACACGGAAGAGTTTCCACGACCGTGCTTACTACACTCACTGCAATGAAAAACCCTGTTATATAGTAGAACATACTCGCCACTTTTGAGCTTTGCGGGTTTTGAAAAGCAGTCCATAAACGCTGTCGAATCGGTAGATCCGGGTTATCGTCGTTATTCTGCGAAGAATCATCCGCTTTGTCGGGTTCTATCATTCGCTCCATGCACTCTTTTTTCCTTTCGCGGAAATCTTCCCAACAGCAGTCATGGACAACCTCTTCGGAGATTCCGAAAAAGGAAAGCTCGTCTTCAAATGAAGAAACACACTCTCCCCGTGGGTAGTGAAGTTTTCCATTTCGATAATAATTGAGAAGGTGTCGAAAGAGATCTGGATCGCGATCAAAAAAATATTCCTTGGTTTCGCCATCATAAAAGAATTCCTTTTCTCCACTGCCGAGTAAGGTCTCCGGGAATCTTGCCAAAGTGTTGCGCCATGTTTCAAATCGGCGACCACTGACATTAATTGTCACTCGTTCGTCGTTTTTCTGTGAGTCTGGTGGTGGGGGCATAGGCGATGTGGCTAGAGGAACCCATCCTATAGCTGCCGCGCGGGCAAACGGCAGCCATGCTCCGACATCCGCCGCCATATTGAACAAGTTGGGTAGTCAACCTCATCGAACTTTCTCATCAACTGTACAAGAGTTGACTGTAGATCGAGGACAGGTGCAAGAGCCGGCCCTCTACCGTCGACTCACAAACAGTTTAATTTATTCCAAGCATCTAGACCCACCGCACGAATTCTCGCTCCCTGATAGGCTAAAGAGTTGGTTCAAGAATTCACAAAAAAATTTCAGCGCACAGTAACTTCGCACATTTTCGAAAATACCAAATTGTCACGCGAAAACAAAAGTTGACGCCAGTTTTCTTTAAAGCAATATATTTTCTTTGTCCTGACAGGCCAACAAATTGTAGCGAACGTTCGCATATAGCGATACTTAACGCAAGAGACGCACGGTGTGAAGAAAATATAAATATCTGAAAAGCGTAAGCTACGAAATTAATTCGGTAAAGTCGTGTTATTTGTTAAAAATCGCTCGAAGTATTCCTAACTTTAGCCTCTTTAATTCTTCTCAGCGTCGAACTCAAAATTTCCCAAAACTGCCTCACAAACACGAACGGATTTATATTGACACTCTCTGATCAAACGCAAAGTTCTTTCTACGCTGTAATGACACGAAACGTTTAATTGTAAAAAATATCGCTAATTAGCATTAAAGTGAGCAAATTTAAACTCGTAAACCAATCAGTGAGCTGGGATATGGATGTTTGATTGGTGGGATTGTAAACACTTGCAGAGTGTTCTTTGTTCCTCTTTCGTTTATTCGCGCGAAAGTTGCAAATCGATTAAAGGCATCGCTGAGTCCAATTTCCGATCGCGAGAAAGGCGGTCTTCTTTTACGGAAATTTAAATCAAAATGGAAATCTACGAGACATGGCGGACTCAGTGTTCAGGAGTAAACATTTCAGTTGTTTGGGTTAATATCTTGCAATGTTCATTCATTTGTACAAACATATCGACCCCACTTCATTAATAATATAATATGTGCGTATAGAAATGGCCTCAGATTTTGAAAGGGTAAAAAGAAATAACGACGAGAAATCTGCACGTCAGACTAACTCAAAACCAAAGTTATAAAGTAATTTTAATGGAAGCCATGAGCAACTGGTCTTTACGCGTGCGTACAATCACAATGTCGACAAATGTAATTCTATTAACTGAAAATTCCAAACTCCGTCTTGCTTAAATAACTTCGTTGAATTCTACAACTTTCAATGCGAACTGTTGTATTTTGATGAGCTAAAACACAAAATCTGAAAGGATAGAAAATTGCGGCATTAAAAACAACTTTCTAATACATATTCTCCTATCTGTTAAACACACTTTCTTCTGCAAGTTAACTGATGTATTTTTAATCGTTCGAACTTTATAAACAATAGTTCTTGTTGAGTACGGTTGATCCGGCTATAGCAATCGCGGCTCACGATATTAGTAAACATAGACTCGAGATATTTAATGTTTGCTTTTAAAATTTGTTCAGAGGAGATACAGAAAGATGAAATGCCGCGAGTAACCAACTCAAAACGGTTCCGAATACCTCTAATTACGGGCAATCCCAAGGAATAAAAAATTTGATTGAAAGCATTTTAAAATTTTCCTTGATATCACCCGAGACAGAGTTGAAAATCGGCGAACATTATAGTATTAAAAAATTCACAAGTCGCATTTGATTCTTCTTTGCCAACGAAGCCATTAACGCTTTGTCGCATACTGAGACAGAACGTGTTAATTAAAGTGAAGTCCAATGAACAACAAGTCGCTTGCTTGCGGAGAGCTGAGAACTTGACGGTGTGGTTTTGAATAATACCACTAAGGAAAAACGCTAACGAAAGAAATGTACCAAGCCACAACAGCTGCTGCCTCAACTCAAAGCAAAGTTTTGTGGTCACGTGTTGTTTTATAAACACCTGTCTCTTGCTGGTGTTCCGGCGGGATTTTATTACTTAAAAACATCGTGAAATTTGGTTCACCAAATGTCCTAGCAGTCAAAACAAAAAATTATCGCGAAAATCTCCGTTCTGTATTAGCTATAATTAAAAAACAAACAAAAGATAAAAAACTTTAAGAAGTTTTAATTCTCGAAAAGCGCATTTCTTTAAGTGAAAACATCACTTATAAATAAGCGAGCGCAAGAACACAACTGATAATAATAATTCACCGTTTCGGCTCTCAACCATGACAACAAAAACTCCCCAATAAAATTTCTTTCTTTTCTAGTTCGCTTGAAACTATTGTTTTCTTTTCAAAAGACAGTATAAGCAGCCAGTCGGTCGGTTTTTTTCACAATTGACACGTTGTCGACTTAACACATAAAAACACGTTTTGCCCAATGCCACGAAGTCTTTATCGCACGAAAAAGCAACGCAGCTGATTAACAAGCATCACAAAGAGAAAAATGGAACAAAAAATTCAGAAACAAAACAAACAGTCGAAAGATGTACTCGACACGCTTCAAGTTAGAAAGATTTCAATTATGTGTCGAAAATCCGAATCAAAACACAAACTCCAATTATACTAACAAATGCTTGCTTAGATTTGTTGGCTAAAGGGTTTCTCGGTAAGTTTGCTTGCCTGTTTAGTTTCGTATATTTTTCTTATTCCTTCAACACTTAATTTTGAGAGTTGACTGAGCCCGTACAAACAAAGCGTTTATTAAAAAAAAACGCTATATAAACAAGTACACGAACCTTGGTAACACAACACGAAAATTCTACTCAACATGTTTTTTTGTTACCTAGCGCTAACATTAAACAAATAAATGTTCTTTTAAAAGCGAGAAGTGTAAGTCCTTCTAACTTTTAATGCAGAATTCAGTATATTTTTGAGATTTAAAGATTTGACGCTATGAAAAATTTCAAAAATTAGCGGATAAGGATAATTATTTCCTGATCCTTTTTCAGATATTGCTTCCTTGTGCCTATTACCTGGAGCAAGCAGTGGATTCAAATTTATCAAATCTGAGCGATTTTGACGTGATACGCAATTTAAGAAGATCTCGTAGTTTCACTGTGGGCCAGATAAATCTTATCGGTTTTTAAAAAGGTAAAAAAACCCATTCTATCAAAAGCCTTTTATCTCCCGTTCTTTTCCGTGGTGTCGGATGGGGAGGGGGGGGGGGGGGGGACTTGA
>JAOBRD020259796.1:0-12168 GCA_027575215.2 Hydrozoanthus sils
AGATTTTTTAGTGTCTTACATGGGTTCTATGTTAAGTTTTGTCCTTGATTCAAGTGTGCATGGAAGACATGATCCTCGGTGCGTCTGTTATTTTTCGTTGTTTGGCCATGGTGTGTTGATCAATAAAGAATTGAGTCGCAGAGTACAGGCGCCGTAATATTTTTCCCTTGACATTTTCGACTTTCATGCTGTATTTTTTACTAGATTTTTGGAACTTCATTCTTTTGAAGCGAACTGATTGCCTCGTTCCGTTTTTGATGGAATACAATAGTACCTAAGCAAATGAGAATGAATAAAAAACAAAATAGATTGACAGAATGATAAAATGTTGTTTTTCCATATCTTGGTGAATAGACTGTAATGTCAAATGGCTCGGTCTAATTTTCTACTGAATAACCACAGGTATATATATGTGCCTTTAGAGAGCAAAGTTGGTTGTTTATCTGGAAATGAACAAGAAGATTTTAGAAAAGTAAAATGTGTAGAGTCATGAGTCCATCTTATCTCGAGGAGCGTCCCACAACGACAAAATTTTATTCGAAGCTTGTTGAAGAAACACTATAAACTCCTTTCAAATATATTGCTGGTTTAAGTTACGCTAAGTGGCTTACAGGGCTTTTAATTACTTGCGATAAACACAGGACACTGTATAGTTTGTCACAGCAACTGTGTTGGTTAATGGGTTGTCTGGCGTGTGAGTTTCATGAGTTCTGATTGGTTCGCAGCCGATTACGCATTTCCAGAACGCTCCGCTTGAGTGATTTCAATAGGTTTGAACAATACCAAAAGAGGTCAGTCAAAGCCCGACGTGACGGCCTCGGCAGTGTACAAAAATTTCAGCTTCAACTCGAAGCAAAAGATTGCCAGTTGCGTTTGACAAAACGAATACCTAACTTTTCGCCCGAATTTTGTCTGATTTCGACAATCTGAGTAGACTCCGTATCTTTGTATGTCCACACTTTTCCCATAAAAATGTAAACCGCACAGACGGGAAGATTTTTGTTTTTACAAGCATGATTGGCGCCTCATCATCAAAGCCATAAAGTTACCTCAAGCAATGTTTGAGTCTTCTTAAACAAGTCATTCAGGGATGTGTGGTGAGTTATGTTCAAAGCTTACTCTTAGCCTTCTGCTGTTTCATGATAACATAGGATTGTTGTTATGACAGTCTCTGCGATTTTCGCCTTTAGTGTTCTATACACGGCTAAGACAGATTAGACCTTAAGGAAACAGTTCCTTGATAATTAACAAAGGATCGAGAAACCTTTAGATAAACTTTACTTTTAATAGGAAATTATAGCTAAACTAGATATCTTAGATTTTCTGGTTGGCAGAAGTAAAACCGCCGCGTTATTTAGTATAGGACCTCGAATCGTTAATTGAAATCATTGAATTTGGCGATAATAGTTTGCTTTACAGATGGTATAAATTACTTTTGAAAAGAATTTAATGTTGCGGTTATAATCGTTCTCTAAAGCTTTTGTTTTCGCATCTATGTATTTTAACTAAAAAATCCTTTTCTTGTTTGGCGATCAATCGTTTCTCCATCAACATGGTGTTAGAAGTCAAACAGAACTCAGCCCATCTAAATGCGGGCTTCCATTATTTTACTGAGAAGAACTGAACTTATTTATTCTGTTTGAACATATGAAAGCAGATTTTGCCGCCGCGTCCAATTTGGCTCCAGTTATACGTTACCTATTGTTTAAGAAAAATTTATTTATAAATTTTCGAGCTTTCATTGCAAAGTCTCATAAAACAGTGAGGCTGGTGGTAAAAACACTGTTGACGTTAATTTTAAGGTAAAGAATAGCTTCTTTTTATCACAACTATTGATTATTAGATAGCGGAACAAATGCAAATCAGCTCAAACTTTCTAAAACAAATGGCTTGTTTTGCATCGACTATGGCAGTGCATGACTGACAGTCGATTAGTACAGCGCATAATGTAGGGTAACAAATTGCATAAATTTGGTTACTGAAAAAGCTTCCTGACTAATGCCCAAAAAAACAAGAATAATATGTAGATCGCGTCGAGAGTTTTTGGACGGTTCGGTCAATGAACAGAACAAACTACTTTGTAACCTGAGAAGAAAGATGATACTGAATGTTAGTATCTTTGTATCTATTCAATAAATTGCGTGGCTCATGTATAAAATTACAAGTTAAGGTTTTATAGAGATTTTTGTGCGAATGTAAAACAATAAAATTTTTGCAGACACTGTTTTTGTCAAGCACCTGGATGTTTTAAAAGCGAAACAATGGTAATCAATGGTTTGGAGTGCAATTTGGGATTAATTAGCACAAGTAAATATTTCAAAGACTAACATAAAATGGAACGAGCGAAACGAATTCAATTTGTTGTCTCTGAAATCTTTAAGACTGCTGATTAACCCTTTAATATCCTGCTAAAAACTATTTCACATAAACTAAAAATTTTCTAACTTCAAACAACTGCTTGAAAACCTACAAAGTGACCGTACATTTTTTTTGGCTTTTCAGGTACATTTTCAAAATGTCCATTGCTTCAACAGATTTTTAAGTTTGTAATTTTGTTGAGATTTTTTGACTTTGGATTTTGAAAACTTAGCAAGAAAAAGGTTAATAAAAGTTAATGTGACTTGGCGGAGTTCAAATTGGTTTGTAAGCATACGAATGCCTAGCAAATTACGAGTATGATATCGATTACAGGCTGAATCGGACGACACGACGTTACCAATCAAGCATAATTATTACAATTTTCGAAAACACAAAAGTGCAACCTGAAAAATTAATTACACTTTTTTCGTTTATTATCTGCAATGGACACCTTTTACAAAGTTGTAAGTTCCTGTTTATTGAAAATTAAAGGCCTTTGGTTTGAAGGGCAATTGTTAAGTTGCTATAGTGATTGCAGCCAATATTGTGATTGATGGCTTTAGCTGAAAGGACTTAACATGATTGGCTCATGTATAGCTATCCGATTATGGGTGATCGATTACAGCCAATTGTCCGATTACACTGTTTGATTAATTACAGTTTTGCAGATTAATTAATGCAAGTTTAAGCAGTATATGCACCAACCACATTTGAGATAAAAACAAATTACTACTAGTGCAATTACACTGCAAACACAAATAACTGAACTACTTAGATTTGTAATTGCAGCGTTCGGGATTTATAGAGAGGCTCTCAACCAATCAAATAGAAAAAAATTCGTCTATTATTAGGTAACAAACAGAAGCTCTGCCAAATGTTTTATCCTTGGGTAGTGCAAATCGACTTTAGAATGACTTGACCAGGACTTCCAACTGAAAGCAGCTAAAACTAATCATCATTGTTACCGATTTTTTGTTAATGCCGTTATTACTACCAAAGATGTTTGTTCTTTCGATGATATTATTTTCTGGGGTAATGATTGCCCGAGTTGCTATTCTGTTGAGCTCACCGTTGACATCATGTAAATAGACGAAGAATACAGCTGTTGAACATTTGAGGTTGTCTTGAAACTTCGAGAGTTTGTTTGGAGATTGCCCAGGAACTTTGATGTTGCCTAAATTGAGGCCGCCGTGGAATTCTTAATTGCTGTGAAAGGTTAACATTGCCCTGCATCTGTAACATTCATTTGAAATTTGAGGTTGCCGTGAAATTGGAGGTTACCTCGCAATCAACTGAAAGATAACCAAAACATTACCGTGTGTCTTTAAGACTGCCTCGAAAATTTGAGTTTGTTATAGAATTTGGAGGTTACTTTGTAGTTAACCTAAAATGTAATTTGAAGGTTATATCTTGCAACTTCAAGATTGCTTTGGAAATTGTCGTGGAATTTGAAGTTTACTATGCGATCAACTTTACTTTGCAACTAACTTAATATGTAATTTGCAGTTTGTCTTCCAATTAGCTTTAAGATTGTCCTGAAAGTTTGAGTTTGCCATGGAATTCTAGGTAGTTTTGCAATCATCTTACAATCTAAGTTGGAGGTTTACTTGCAGTAGTTGAGATTACTGTCTAACAACTTTCAATTCATCTTACTGGCTGGCAAGTAGTGTGCAAAAATTTTATTCAACACTATATTCGTCGAAATGGTTGTTTAGTTTTTATAAAAACAATAACCTTTGGGTGTTAAAATGTGAATATGAGTATCATGTTGGTAAGGGTAAAAGCGATTGGGCCGTCTTCCGTGCTGCTTTCATTCACAACTATACTGTTGGAAGGAGATCCTCTTTCTTTACGAGTTTACTAGTGTCTGTAATACCCATCTGCACAGGTCGCCGAAAAGGAATTCAGACGACGGATCTACTGTGGTTTCTTCTCCAGATAGCAGCTGAAGATCGTTGTTGAGCTCTTTCTTTTCTCTTACCTGCGAATGTTCTTCACATCATAATTGGTTAATTTAAATTCGTTATGAGCTCTTCATTTTCTCCCTGTATTTGTATCACGGCCGACTCGATCTCCTTAGCGTGGCGATATTTGATTCATTTGATCGCGTGTCCTTAATTGACGATGGGAGATGGTTCACACGTCTTTGGGTAGAAAATGAAAGAAAATAAGGGAAAAGAAAAAAAGATAAAACAGTAAGAAATTAAACAGCAGAAGGCTTATTAAACACAAGGCGTTCATTTATGCGGGTTTAGGGTGCCCTAAGTATCATAGAGTAGCATTTTTTGGAAAGTTTAAACAATTTAGCTGACGTAGTTTTTTTCGTAATCTGGATACTTTAGTCCCGGGGGGACTGGACTTAGTTTGTAGTTGTCAGAAGATAAGTGTACACAAAGAAGGTTACTTAATTACCATTTGTTTACATGATAAGCTAGCTAAATCCTTTCTCGAACCTAAGTGGCTCATAGGGCTGGCGCCTATCTCCGGTTTCCGTAGTGTTAAGCTAGCGGATGAGAGTCTCTGACTCCCCCTGGACAGGACACTAATCTATCGTAGGTTAGCTCCCAGCAGATCTGGTACTCATTTTTACAGCTGAGTCGACTGGAACAAGGACACAGCACAGTGATCTGACCGGGGCTCGAACTCGCGACCCTAGGATTACGAGTCGAACACGTTAACCGCTCGGCTACTGCGCCGCCGACTTTGTTTACATAATTTACATCTAAAATACATAAATATGTTTAACAGAAATCGGAAAAGTTACTTAAAATAACTAGAGAGCTAGACATTGCTGAGAAACTTCGATGGATCAATCTACTATTGTTAGTAAGGCAACAAAGCTAACATACAGGGCGTAGGAAAAACATATGCATATGGCTGTCATGTACCGCTGAAAAGGCAAACAATAATTCTAAAATGAAAATAAATAAATATATATGAAGCAAACAAATAGAGCTAGACCAATCTCCAATTCGGTACCTATAGTAAATTAAATGAATGTATGAGATTTTCCTTTACTCGTAAAAGTTTTGTATAATGTCATCCAAACCATTCCAGCGTTTTCAGCAATTAAACGTACATGTTTTAAAGTTTCATATAGTTAGCTCCAATGGAATTGTTTTTCCTAACAATACAGAACACTTTTGAGGTCCATTTTCCTCGAAAGGTCATTAATAGTTTCTCCACGCTTAGGTCGTTGCTCCGTTTAGCTATTCGCAAATAATTTATTTATTGATATTTCGATAGCCTTATTAAAAAGAGATATTATTTTTCTGAGTTATGCAAATAATAAATGCGATCCGCTCTAAGACTAGTGATGCCTTGCGTAATTGGGTAATATTTTACAGAAAAGGAGATTTTAAAATATAGAAGTTATCACTTGGAGTTAACATGTTTTATTAGTAAATAACTGATGAAAGCATTCTTTACCTGTGAGCGTTTTCTCAACTTCCTATTTGGCTATTACGCTTTGGAATATCAAAATGACGCTTCTCAGTTATTTTATTAAAATTGAACGACTCGTGAAGTGGTTTCAGTGCTTCGAGAAAATCAGCCTCGAGAGCACGCTTGTCCTTTAAACGCTCGTTGATTATAATTTTTTTCACTGCTTTCTTCACTTACGATATCAGTAATGGTTTTATAACTGCTTGATAGGTTTCAAGAATCAATGACAACTACCCGAGGGCTGTATTCGGTGCTCATCTTCATATCTTGGACCCGAAGCAAAACTTTATTGTGAGGGCGGAAGAAGCCTTGCTAAAAACAATGTAATTTTGCTTGCAACTGCTGTGATAATTTTCCTTTGCCTTGTTTGGATATTAAATGGATTTGAAAACATTGTCGAAGCGCTTATGATTGAAAAGTTATAAATATAAAAAAGTCTCTTGCAAAGAGCTGATTTGAATCAAATCTCGTAGGAATTTTTTAATTTTCAGTTGACGAAAACAAAAGACTAAATTTTAAACGATGATAGAGTTTCAATCTCAATGAACCATCTGCTTTACCTCATTGTGACGTTAGATATGTCAGCTTTTGCATTTTGACGCGGGGTTAATTGATAAGTGCTCATCAAGTTGGTACAAACAACAGAACCTTATTGTCATAGCATATCGATTTCAGTTTTGTACTTGACGACAACTGTTAATGCAAAAACAAATTTGCGATAGCCTAAGTGTGAAACCGCGCAAAACGTTTTGGATATAGACAAAGCACTTCATCGACAAATCACGAAAGAAGGTAGGATAAAAAGCTTTATAAGATGACCTCCATAATTTCAAAATGTGTCTGTCAATCGATGAGGTAGTTCAGTAACAAGACCTTGAATAAGAAAAATGTCAAAAGAAAGTTCAAAAATGGAAAAAAAGGAAGAAAAGGTTGAACTTGTGTGTTTATGGGTTTTTGCTTCTTTTACTTTTAGACTGCTCCATCAGGATGCCTCCGACTAAAACCAAGAAACGCTCCGTCAATCGCGTTGTCATCAATGTGGGTGGAAAAAAGCATGAAACATTTTTGAGCACCCTTAAAAACATTCCCGATACGCGACTTTCGAATCTAAGCGAACATCACACAAGTCTTGCAAAGGTTGCTGAGTACGATTCCACGAAAAATGAATATTTCTTCGATCGTCATCCTCAAGTGTTCGCCGAAATATTAAACTACTATCGTACGGGAAAGCTTCATTGCCCCAGCGGCGTTTGTGGGCCTCTGTTTGAGGCAGAATTAGAGTTTTGGGGAATCGACGAAGAGCAGGTATGATTGTTTTGCAGTTACTTCCTTCGAGATCTTTCAATGATTTTATCAAGTTTCACGCGCGCGTGTTTGTGTTACGAATGTCCAAAAGTACTCTATAGTCTAAACAGCCGTAGCATACTCGCTCTTCCGACACAAACTTTAAAGTTGGAAAACAAATATGTTATATTATTTAAAAAGGTATAAAACACTTCCTTTAAGCTCTTTTTTTTTGCCAAAAAGCGGCATGGGATAGATGCGCGTAAAAAAAAGTGATCGAGTTGCAAAGTTTCGCACACTATATCAGCAAAGAAACTAAAAAAAACCCTGCTGAGTCATGTTTCTTAGCGCTGGCAAAAATTTACATTGAACCATTACCAATGCTGTTTGACATTTTCTTCAATTCTCCAGTAATACATTCAAAGAAATCTTAAGAAATGCCTGAGGTGTTACAATTCTTTTCGACTTAAACTGTTTAGCTAGTACAAGAGTTTTGAGGTAGAAAAACGGAAGCACAGGGAAAACAGGGGCAAAAAATTTTGCAAATTGAAATGGCTGTCGATATTTTGTAGAGGTAAAGCGTTTTTATCTATTTGACCTGGAAAGTGACGTCCGAAAAATATGTTAGGTTCACGTTCAGTTTCAGCTATTGGAGAACGCCCAAGTTGGTATGGACCACTTATCAAACAGTGTTATTTTGAGCGGCTATCTGACTTATTCCGTAAATATATTTTGCTAATTATTCGCATTAGCTATTTGTATTCAACAGATGCTTATCGCTTGCTGGTCACCCTCTCATTTGAGAATGCTCTTTTATTTATATTCTTACCTCCGAGGAAGACTTGAAAAGCTTAAACTTAAATTTTTAGAAATTTCAAGGGCTCTTGAGATGTTTTATTCAATAGTTCAATTAAGACCACAAGTCTTAAAGATGTTCGTTTGAAGAGATGCAAAGCTTTCGCTCGAAATTATGATATTTTGGGCTTGAATTTCCTGCATGTTTTTGACTCGCAAAAGCTCAACGAACTTGATGAAGAAACGTTTTGAGTTTTATTGATAGAAACTTAGAAGCATTAGATCATTATGCTCGAGGTAAATAAGCTAAAAAGCAGGACAGAAATGGCACGACATAATTTTCGTAAAACTGCTTGCGTGAAACAGACGTTACAACCAGCCGGAAGACTATGATAAATTTTTTGTTCTATACACGCAGATGGTGAACGACAACAGCGGTGGAAATTTTGTGATAATGTATATTTTAAAAACAGTAAAAAAGCAAGTGAGGTACGGTCTGCGTATTTCGCAGCTGGAGTTGAACGATAAAGCAAGAGTTTATTCTGTTCATTAAACATTTCAAAACTTCAAGTCAATAACGAGATAATCACTGGTTTTGCAACTAGATTAGACGGCGAACTATTCATTAAGCGACAAAAGCGTATAAATTGACGATAACTCACTCGCGTGTTACAATTTAAAAACTGCATAATTACTCGAGTATAGTTTATTAAAATATACTGACTTTACTTGCGAAACCATGCCATTCTGTCCATTTCATTTAAACATACTTAAGTGTAAATAATGGGTAATCAGTGATCTGTTTTTGTATCAGGGAAATAACGAAAAATAATCAAAAGCATAATTTTCGGTGAGAACGAATTTTATTTTGTCATCTAAGCTATATTAAAGATCTGCCATTGCTTTGTGCATATTGGATACAAACAATAACAAAACGCCAGTAAATGAGTTTTTGAAACGCAAACTTAGGAGGAAGTGAGAAATATAGAGGGTTTAGTTATCGAGGCAAAATTATAACAAAGAGGGCGTGTTTGACAAAAGACAAGAGCCGAGTTGTAAGTTGTGAGTTTCGATTTGAAGAGGGTCATGGAATAAATTATTTTTTGCCGTCGTAAATTACTCAGCAGTGTAAAACTCTGTATCATATGACTTATTGATTGAGAGAATGAAAAAAGTTTGAATCTAAATGAACAACAAACTAAGCAAAATATAACTAACTGTTTGTTAATATTCCAAAAACGTTTACAAGCGTTTCTTGCAGTGAGTCTTGTAGAATAAAAACAAAGTAAAAAAGAAAATTCGATTTATAATCAACGCAGTACTTGTGCTTAATGGAAAAATTAACATGTTTTAAAATGAAGCTAGGGCTAAGACAAATTCAACAGCAAACATCTCGAACTTTACTAAACTTATTTCTATCGTGTTCTTTCAAATTCAGTTAATTCTATGTTTGCTTAGAAGAACTCTATTGCTACAAGAATATGAAAATCAAATACATGAAAATACGTTTCTGTTGCGGTAAACAAAAAGCTGAATTTCATTTATATTTTCCTTGCATAGCTTTGAAATATCGAAAAGCGGTAATATTTTCAAACCTTATTCTGAATAAGTGAAGAAGGGAAGACAGCGTAGCTCAGTGGTGCCCAATTTCCATGATTCATTCAACCATTCATCCATCCACCCATCCATCCATTCATTCATTCATTCATTCGTTCGTTCGTTCATTCAATCGCTCGTTCATTAGTTTATTCGTTATTCGTTCCCTTGTTCTTGCAGTTAATCTTTCATTAGTCCATCCATTCGTTAATTCAACCGTTCATTACTTCATTCGTTCAATTGTTCATTCACTCATTTGATAACTCATACATTCATTCATTCATTCATTCATTCGTTCCCTTACTCATTCACTTATCCATTCGTCCGTCCGTTCGTTTATTCATTCATTCGTTTATTCGTTCGTTTGTTCGTCTCTTTTCCCTTGATGTAATAACTGCTTGGGTGAACGGTGTCGGCCAACCAACGCGTTTCAAGGCAGTATTGTGCCTCCACAGGTGATGCTGGGCAGCCCGGCAGGATTTGTACGTTTCCAGGTATTGGTAGCACATTCAGTGACAGGTTTTGGCCCATCGATCTATTTTTCTCTTAACCTGGGTTACAAGGAGGGGCGAATGCCATACAACATTCACCATACTACATTACTGATAGGTTATATACAAAACTCACACGAATCTTTTATTCCTGTAAGATTTTCGTAGAAATATTAACATGAATTAAATTTAGGACGCATTAAAAACGGAGGGCTACAATATAATTGGATTAACAAGACAAATCATAAGAGTATAACAAGAATTTCCTCAACGGAGCCAATGGTTTTCTAAAGAAAAATCACTAATCCAGATGGTTTTCAAAGGAAATCCCTAACATAAATTAAATTTAGAGCACATCAAGAACAGAATGCTTCAATCAAATTGAATTAATGAGAAAAAAACGTACAGTAAGAGCAGAATAAGAACATTGTGAACGGAGTCTATCGCGTATCTTATTTATGGCCCTGTGTGAGGTCCAAGAAATTGGCAAATGTCGGCGCCAGGTCGGCCATCACTTAGTCTTCCCGTTCTTTTGAGTGAAAACCAAACAATTAAAAGCTCAGTAATGACCTTTTTTTTATATCCGGTAAGGTGCAAACAACCTCTGGTTACGAATAAATTCACGACGCCTCATTTCACACTCTTGAAAAGTTTTTATTGCCATTGTGTGTTAATAACTTTTAAAAAAAAATTATTATTCAAAGCAATCGTTTTACTTGAATATACAGCTCTGTTGACTATGCGTTGGTTTTTTTTAATCATTTCGATTGCTTATTCTATCAATTAAAGAAATTACAGTTTTCTAAGAAAAACATTTCTAGGAAACTCAAATTTGAATAAGAAAATAAATATTAGACCACTTGTGCTCGTTTTCTCAAAAAAACATTGTTGCCTCCTTGGGGGCCAATTTAAGCTTTATATGAGCCCTAATCAATAAACGTAAGCTTAAAGAGTACCTCCCGTGGCAAAAGTGAACCACTTTTACAAAAATTTCATTTGGTCGGTGCATCTGTCTTGATCAAATAGCCTACCAGTGTTAGAGTTAATTTTGGCCACTGCGTGTCTTCAACAGAAATTATTTATCAACACTAACACTGAGGAAGCAATTGTATGGTTACAATTACGTTGCAGCGAGTGTCTTTCGTTCTTAATTCATATTTGTTTTTTTTTAACATTTGACATCCATTTGTTCTTTATCAAACACAAACACACTAGTACTGTGCAGTATTTGGTTGCGAACTGCAAAACACTTACAAAGAGTTTAAAATACATATATAAGCATGAAACGATTCTTGGCTTTTTTCATCATACATGACAACATTAAACCTAAAAAAAACTTCAACTGTACTGTTGCTAACTAACCTATCAGACAACCAGGGTTTTTTGTTTTTCGTTTTTCCGTGTCTCTTTCTCCATGTTCGTGTTGTAAGCCATACTATAACCTTTTCAGGCAGTAGTTGAGGCCTACGAAGTAACCACTATATTTTCTTGTCCTTAAGGGTAGAATTCATTGACGTAAATTATTCTAGATCTTGAACTAACCAGTATTCCAAGCTACTTGTAACCATACTCATTTTGTTTGCCGAATTATAAACCCAGAAACAAAATTAGAAGCTGTACTTGGTAATTTTGATTCTTGACTGGAAAAAAAGCATTGAAAACGATTCTGTTAACTTTTTCTTGTCAATAAAGTTTGAAGCAAGCAGTGTGCACAATAAGAATTACAAGAAACAACTTTAATTCCTAGATAAGATGGAACTGCACATAAAACACACAGAACTTTGTCCTGTCCTCTCAATGCGAGAGATGCCCCTGGAACTAATCTTTGTTTTCAAAATAATTGAAATTTCAATAAAACTAAGTTTGAAACGAGCAGTGTACACAATAAGAATTACAAGAAACAACTTTAGCTCCTAGATTAGATGGAACAAACATGAAATACACGGAACTTTGTCATGTCTTCTCAATGCTAGAGTGTCAAACGACTCAAGGTTCCAATTTCACAGTGCAGCTTTGCTTAGCTTTGTTTTCATTAACTGTATTTTCAATAAAACTAAGTTTGAAACGAGCAGTGTGCACAATAAGAGTTACAAGAAACAACTTTAGCTCCTAGAATTAGATGCAACAAACATGAAATACACGGAACTTTGTCATGTCTTCTCAATGCTAGAGTGTCAAACGACTCAAGGTTCCAATTTCA
>JAOBRD020259796.1:12268-23709 GCA_027575215.2 Hydrozoanthus sils
AACAAACATGAAATACACGGAACTTTGTCATGTCTTCTCAATGCTAGAGTGTCAAACGACTCAAGGTTCCAATTTCAAAGTGCAGCTTTGCTTAGTTTTGTTTTCATTAACTGAATTTTCAATAGAACTAAGCTTGAAACGAGCAGTGTGCACAATAAGAATTACAAGAAACAACTTTAGCTCCTAGATTAGATGGAACAAACATGAAATACACGGAACTTTGTCATGTCTTCTCAATGCTAGAGTGTCAAACGACTCAAGGTTCCAATTTCACAGTGCAACCTTGCTTAGCTTTGTTTTCAATAACTGACTTTTCAATAAAACTAAGCTTGAAACGAGCAGTGCGCACAATAAGAATTACAATGCAAGAAACAACTTTAACTCCTAAATTAGATGGAGCAAACATAAAATACACGGAACTTAGCATGTCTTCTCAATGCTAGATTGTCAAACGACTCAACGTCCCAATTTCACAGCGCAACTTTGATTAGCTTTGTTTTAATGAAATGACTTTTCAATAAAACTAAGTTTGAAACGAGCAGTGTGCACAATAACAATTTCAAGATACAACTTTAATTTCTAGATTTAAGACGGAACATAAATGAAACACGCGGAACTTTGTCGTGTCTTCTCAATGCTAGAATGTCCAACGTCTACAGGTTTCAATTTTACAGTGCAAGTTCGCTTAGCTTTTTATAAATAACTGACATTTCAATAACACTAAGTTTGAAGCAAGCGATATATAGAAACCGCTTTTAATTCATAGATAAGATGGAACACATATAAAACATACGGAACTTTGTCATGATAGTCTTCTTAATGCGAGAGATACCCAACAGTTTCCAATTTTACAGTGCCATGAATCTGCTTAGCTTTGTTTTCATTAAACTTCTTTGTAATCTTTTTGTAGATTATTTTAAGATTGAGCTTAGTGCGTAAAGCCGTTTAGCACATACAATTTCAAACTTTTATGTTTGAAATAAGTTTTAGAACCAAAACCAAAAGAAAAAACGGAAGACAAGAAGTCATTTAGTCATCTTAGACCAAGACCACAATTGGACATCGAACATATTAATGATGCATGTAGCGAATTTTAGGCCGCAACTTTTTATTGTGGCAAAAAACGCCTTTGGTGTGTTTACTTGGGGCCACGCTTTCACGAAAAGTTGTAATACTTGGTGCTTGCTTCTATTTCGCATATGGTAATTCGGCGCGCAGGTGCTGCCGTCGCTAAACCTTATTACATAAATATACTCAAAATTTGGTTTTGTCTTCTCCACTGTTTTTTAACAAATACTCTGCACTCGATCATCTAAGACTTTTAATCTTTTTATTATCGTCTGACCCGCTGACGTGTAGTGCTATCTTATTAGTTTAAGGCGGTTATTGTCCATTACTGGATCAAGACAGCTTTTGTATTAACTTCTATAAGTTTATTAAGGAAGCAAAATAAAAGATTATCGGGGTACAGTAAATACAGACTAATTCATACGGCTCGTACACGATCTTACAACAGCTGATGTTTCCCAACACAAAAACTAAACGCCCACAGTCTGCCGGAATATGATAAACCCTTTTTGTGCTGTAGCTTGGGATCTCGCGAACTGCAAAGCTATTTATAGATCAGAAACACACGACATATAGGATCTTTGAAAAAAGAGATTGAAAATAGAACTAAACAAGTTTATCAGGATTTCACCAATTTGTGTAAACTCATAAAATATTTCAATTTTTTAGTTATTACTCTTCCTTAGTTTAGAAAAATTGTTCTCTTTTGAATAAGAATAGATGATGTATGAATAAAGAAATCTAGACACCTTCGAGAAACGAAACGATATCAAGTAATGGTAGATTTACAACAAACAATACTTGGAATCATCCCATTGGTTAGTCCTAGCATCAAGCAAAATTGCTTGAGTTAATTGAAATTTAATTTGAAAGATGAGACAAAGAGTGGAATACCTTTTGTTGCATTCAAAGGTTGATATGAAGTATGAAGTACCCCGTATACAGTTCTTTCTCTTTACAGTTGAACGCCGGTAACTCGAACTGCCAAAGGAAATTGAAATTGCCTCGAATTCTTGGGTGGTTTCGATCTAAAGGGAGAAAAATTACGGTAAATTATTACGAGGCAAATCCATGGGGGGAGGGGGTGGATCAGTTTTGTTTGGAGCAAGCGGAGAATTCGAGTTACAGAGGGTTCGAGTCAACGGGAATCATCTGTAATAACTGAAGCGTTTTGTTGTTTTCAACTCATTTATATAAGGAAAGTTTTATCTTTTTGTCAGTTGTATTTTTAACCTGATTACCATATACTTTTACTGACTCCGTCAAATTTTCAAGATTGTAAAGGATTGTCAAGATTTGAGCATATCCTACTCAGTTCCCCAATCCTCGGAGATTTTCTCTTTTTATTGAGATCATGTAAAACATCTCAACGTTTTTAAACATTCACTAAATTTTCAACCCCAAGTATTGCCTTTCTAGCGTTCTGATTCTGGACATTATCCTCCGATATACCAGCCGCCAGAAGGGGTTTATTTATTAAATATACCGATTTAACCATAATATATGGAAACTGACTGTGTAGTGTTGCAAAGCTGAATTAAGGTTGTGAATAGTATTTGCTTTCATTTCTAAGTATCGATAGGTTTGAGCGCAAGAAATTTAATAAAACACTTATTGCATATGCGCTTATAGCTAAATTGTTTTGGCTATTTACCACCTCATATCCAGCGCGCGCATTTGGAAAAATTGGTAAAAAATAGTCTTTTGAAGAAACTGTGTAAAAATCTAAATAAGGGGCTCAATTTTCATACTGAGGCTAGGAAGATATTTTACATCCAAACCAGGCTGGGCCGAGCATGTTCCAACACTGTAAAAATAGTCTGGTAGCTTCTCTAACAATCACGTAAAAGTTTGACGCACTCTTACATTTTTTAAAGAATTTTTGAAAGATGCTCCCTCAACAAATGAATGAGCGATGAAAACAAATCTTTTATTATCAATTGTATATGAATGTGCTGAAGAAAACCGCTAATTCCAAACAAGCAAAATATATACAAAAAATTGTTTCATAATGCAAATACCTAACTAATTTAACCTATGTTATCATTATTGAAATCACTAATCAGACTCACTATCTTTAGCCATATTACAACCTTAATCACTGTTATTATAATTATCACCACTATTTCAATCATCGCCCTAATCGTCATTGTCACTCTCTTTATCACTATCATTGTCAATGTCAGCATTATACTTGATTATCACTTATTCACCTCTCAGACACTACTACCTCAAAGGTCCCGCTATGTACACGAGAGAATATTCCAGTAACTAATTTCATTGTGCAGGTGGAAATGTGTTGTTGGGAGAACTACAAACAACATCGTGAAAAACAAGAAAAGTTAAAGTACTTCCGTATCCCTCAAGAAGAATTGGAAGATACCATGTCCTCACGAAACTCAGAGATTTTTGAGGAAGATGAAGAGAGGCCGTCGAGGTGGTCTCGTATCAAGTTAAGAGTTTGGCGAGCATTAGAAGAACCCTATTCTTCCAGCTATGCAAAGGTAAAATGAAAACGTGACCGCAGAGGGGGAAGGGCGGTACCATTTTCCACTTTTACTACTGAGATTTATTTTCTAGGGCTCCAGTTCAAATAGAGTATGGACTTACTACTTGAAACTTAGGTACAGCGAGCAGTTTCAAAATGTAGCAAGGATACCGATAGGTTCATGTTCACCACAATGGCTGTATTGAATAGTATAACAAGTGAGGACGTTTATGTTATATTCATCAAGGTTCAGGTAAGACGACGCGCATGCAAATGCAAGGTAAATGACAAACACTTTCTAAGCGTTTGTTTTTATTGGCCAGATTTTTTAGCCCTGTCACTTTAAAATGGTCTCAGATCACAAGCATGTTTTCCTTCGACTTTTTCTCTATCAAAAAGAACTTTAAGTTGGTTATCATAGAACCAATTATTATCACACAGATGAATTAAATTAGTAAATTAAAGATAAATAAGAGCGTTTAAAAGTATTTCAGGAATACCCAGTCTTCATCGTTTCAGCTATTTTGATTAGTAGCATGTGTTTACGTTGTATTGGTAAACTCTCCCAACTAGAATGGTAAACGTTTTCAGTCCCATCTGTATTGGTAAATTCTCACAACTAGAGTGGTTAACCCTTTGTAAATTGAGCGCATGCGCTTTCAAGAATCTTAATCTTTTTCCTACAATTCTATATTCAAATATATTCACATCGATATATAGTTCGCTCAATACAACAAGACTTCAGTTTGATGTCTTTCCGTAAATATCAAATGTTTGAGGTTGGCAATTGTTCAACAAGCATTAATGTATTTGTTTCACCCTAGACGATTGGTATCACATCTCTGGTAATGTTCACCGCCTTTATCATCAAGTTTACCCTGTCGACACTTCCACACTTTCGGGAAAGAAGTTCCGTTGGCTTTATAGTCTTGAATATAGTTCACGTAATCGCAACGGTTTGGTTCACCTTGGAATTTGTTCTACGAGCAATATTTTCTCCAAATAAGGTACTTTAAACAAAATGAGAAAAGTGCTGCTTGTAAGGTTACAATCACTCTTGAAGATGACGTTGAATTAATAATGACAAAGATAATAAATTATTAGTGCTGAAGATGCTGACAATGTTAATGGTAACAGTATAGTAATGGCAGCGATTTTGACGTAATGGTGACATTATTCCAAACAATAGGCGTATTTCAGTATGACGTCACTGTTTATATTTGCCTCATTAACATAAATCAAACTTCAACATTGAGACAAAATGAGTCCAAATTTCGATAGATTATCGCAAAGTTAATAATCATTGAAAGTTCTAGTACGATACACAGAGTGCTTTGGGAGAAACGAGGCTTCAAACGTTGTCAAATTATAATATTGTATGGCTGGGTGGCAAGAGTTGCCTCAACTTGGTGCAATTACTGTAAATTTTGGAGTTTTAAAAGGTAAGTTTTTCCGAAAGTATCCAATGAAGTTAGCTAGAACTTTGACTGATTACAAACTGTGCTGCACTCTATCGAATTTTTGACTGATTTTGTTGGATTTTGTGAAAGTTGGATTTTTACCCTTGTTAAATAACAATGAAATCCGCCTATAATAATACGAATAGTTTCAGACTCATAAAGGTGCAGCTTAAGCTGACTACAAGATTAACCTTGTTGGTAATAATGTATATGGGATTTCGCTGAAAAAATTACGAAGTTTGTTTTAACACTCCTGGAAGATTCAGAAAGAAACTTGTGATTGCTGCTGCTATGTTTTGAACGTTTTCGTACTTTCTTTGTAGGTTGATTTTCTCAAAAGGATAGTAACTTGGGTTGATATGATCGCCCTGGTTCCCATGTACATGTTTTTGTTGCACAAGAGATTCTTGGAAGACCTTCCTCAGCTGGAGATGCTGTTTATGCTTAAGATTGCAAGAGTTTTTCAACTCTTCAGACTTTCTTATGTCATCCAGGTTCTTACCAACACCTTGAAGGCGAGCTCGCGTGAGCTGTGCTTGCTTTTGGTGATCATGGGTTTTCAGACAGTAGTCTTCTCCAGTATCTTGTACTTCCTTGAGCGTGCGGAGAAAACTAAAGATTACATCAGCGTCCCTCATAGCATGTGGTGGACAATAATCACCATGACAACGGTTAGTAGACAAAAACGCTTGTTTGCACAGCTACGTTAGTAGGAGCTCTTTTTGGTGCACCTAAAAGATAAGTTTGTGGTTCTGAAGTAATTTTTGCGGTAATAAACCCGATAAGAGTAGATGCGAAAGAAAAGTCGTAAAAACTTAGGACTTTGCAGGACTCGAATTTGTTACTCGATTGTCGGTGCAGTGTTGTATACGAAATCAGTCGAGAATGCCACGCCAAAGTCATGTAACCGAAAATTTTAAGTGAATGTGCAGTAACGGTGGCGCAGTGGCCAAGCGTGTTCCACTTGTACTCCTGGGGTTGCGAATTCGAGCCCAGGTCTGATCACTGTCTTGTGTCCGTGAGCAAAACACTTTACCCGACACGTTAGAGTCGAATCAGCTGCGTTAATGAATACCAGATCTGCTGGAGGCTAACCTGCGATAGGTTATTGTTCCGTCCAGCGGGAATCAAAGAGTCTCATCCGCTTAACATAACGGAAACCAGAGATAGCGCCGGCCTGATGGACTGCTTGGCTTGAGAAAGGACTTATCTTTATTTATTTACATAGGTACATAAACTTGTATTTAGCACATAGATCTGTATAAGTGCTTTACTGTAAAATACACCACTCGTAGATTTCATACGAAACTACATCCAGGATACGAGTGACATATTTTCCATAGTGAAAATTTCACTGACGTCTCCGCTCATTTCGGCGTTAAGAAACACTCATAACTATATAGTAAAAAGACAATTGCACAGTGGCTAAAAAACACTTTTAATATAATTCTTTTATGATTCACTGTTGGTGCAGTACCCGGCAATGAAGTTAAGCAAAAAAAATGTTTTATGTAATATGTTGTTCTCTGAAACTTCAAAGATTACTCGGCAAAAAAAAAGATTTTGCAACTCAAAAGATTGATTGAATATTTTCTACGTTTTTAAGCTGGTTTTGGCTGCCTTCTTTTCAGTCTCAGACAGTCTGATTTTCAAAATTTCCCGAGGGAGCATGAACTTGAGCCCTCCTAGAGTGTCGCTCCTTCGTGGCTCGTTTGTTCCGTCTCCTAATTTATCACACCCCCGCGAAAATTCCTTGCTACGAGCCTGTCTTCTATATATGCAAGTATGTATGCTTATTGCATATATGAAATATTTATTTATGCATTATGTACTTACGTACGTTTGCTTATATGTATGCAACTGTGTTTGTGATATATACTTAGAAAAGTCTTACTGATTTCTATTTACAGGTAGGTTACGGGGATGTATATCCACGAACGTGGTTTGGAAAGGTTATCGGTAGCATATGCGCAATATGTGGTGTGTTAGTAATCGCTCTCCCAGTCTCAGTTGTTGCAACAAACTTCTCCTTGTTTTACACATACGCCAAAGCAAGGCTTAACATTCCTCCAAAGAAAAAACGAGTTGCTTTGGCCCACGCTCTGACAGCTATGCGGATTCCACGAAGTAAGTCAAGTGCAGGGGAAGCTAGTATTGGCGGCTACCCTGGCAGTATAAAGTATTCCTCGTTCTGCAGCATGGATTATAGGAGAGATACAACGACTGCTCAGCCCACCCCTGTTGGATCAGAAAGGTCTCTGACACCTACACGTCCAAGTGGGTACAAGAAGTTCTTTAAAGACTCCTACCTCTCCCTACAGTCAATCACTTCACTGAGGCCTCCGCAGATTTCTTACAATGCTGGTAGTAGGTCTTTAGGTTCCATTCCCCCAGAATTGTCTAAGGAACAAAAACAGCAAAAGAAAAGAGAGGACATTATGTTTCGATTTGATCCTCCCTCTCGTGCCTCATCGTTTATAGATGTTTCGAGATCCAAAACGGAGGACGGAAAAACAAAGGGAGAACTAGGTCAGAAGGATGAATCTCTTTTTGCTCAATGCAGAAGATCAATGGAAGATAATTTGGAAGATACTTTGCGGGAACATACGCCTTTTCTACTTCCAGCACGTCTAAGGATGAGGCGTGGAGCAATCTCGATGGCATCAATAAGCCTCAAGAGTGCCTCTAGCAATTCGAGCTTTTTTCATTGGCGTACTTCAAAAGATGGCCTGGAAGACGATGGTCCCTTCATTATTCTCCCTACGAATTATAGTCTTCAGAGTCTCTCTTCCATCAAGTCTGGAGTCAACTGTTCCTTTTCTTCCCTTAAGTCTCTCGGTAAAGAAACCTTGCATGCGGAAAGGAGCGGCAGCTTAAATAGTGAATCGGTCATTACAATTCCCGTTCCTGTTCTGCGCCAGCCGAAACGAAACGCGTCAACATCAACAGAGCCAGACGAAATTGAACTTGATCGGCTTTTTGCCCCCAAAAGTTTAAAGAACCCAAGTTATGAGTCGCATTCGTCATGTTTTCTGGACTGTGCTCAACCAAAACATGAAGATGAAACACCAAAATCTTCAAATACGGTCACAGAAGACGATATGGTGCTTCTTGTTTTTCCAGCTAAAATAACAGAAGATAAAGATAGCAAAAGTCAAGAGGTAGCTGAAAATATGGATGGCAGCAAGGGGAAATTGAGCTGCTGCTCGAACTGTGAAAGGATCCAAAGAAATGAAGATGAACGTAGTTGCGTTGCTAATTCAAATAACAATAACGATGATGCGTCCTCTTTACACGGAACTGGGCAAACCTCTCCAAATATAGCTACCAACACGGATGAGTCTGTTTTACCGAGAAGTCCTCAAAGAAATTCCAATGAAGAGTTTAGTAACTCCCATACTAAGCAAAGCCTTTGTGCAGTACATTCCCCAAACAGCGAAAAAGCTAAGCAGACTTCCGATTCTTGTTTGGGACTTAGAAAATGTAGTTACGGAAATACTGACGAGAGTAGTCTGCGCATCGAGGATAACCCGCATTACCAAACGGACCCTTCACAGCGCCGAACATCGGAGTGTAAAAACAAGTATACCTTAACTCAAGGAGCTCGCAGCTCTCCAACACTACTAGCTAACGGTTGTTTGAAATCAAGAAAACATTCTAGGGCAAGTTGCCCAATTTTAACGCCGGATTCGATGTCAGGTGTCAGGAACCCAATGGACCATGCAGCACAAAGTTTTCACGACGACATGGACAACTCAAGTATCCACTATGATAACAAAAGGGACTTTCAGATTTCCTGTAATCCCGTGGCAGTTTTGAATAGATCCTCCAGAATCGATAAAACTTGCAAAGTAACGTGCAATCATTGCAATCTACATTTACATACTAATGGCGACAGGAACTATGGGACATGTCATACGTCATCGGTTTAACCAACCAATCATACGCTAACCGCAATCCCATGCAAAGCTGACCCATAGAACAAGTATAGATGGAAGACAAGCATTGTTTGACACTTGTTCCTACGTACCGTATATTTAAGTATTTTTATGATACTTTTCGTGTATAACTTCGAGCTGTGTCAGGTGTTTCATAAGCTAGATATTATGGTTCAAAGTAGCACTGAGTATTCAGTTCAGTCGATTTGTGCGTAGTCAAAAAAAACATTTTTAAGATTCTTAGTGCTTCAATATCGAGAAAAACACACTAGTAGGTTGTCCGCATCGCTCGAATTCAGCCCTGCAGAGTTTGTCAACTTCAAAATTCACATTAAATAGCCAACGAATGCCAAAGATATACTATTGTTTGAGGAAACATGAAATTTGATCATTTATCAAAAACTCTTCAAGTTGAATTAGTAAAATTCTCCGAAAGCACTCATACAATTAGAATGAATTAAGATAAGTTATAGGAATCTAGTCTCAACATTTGGCACTCTAAGAGTGTAGTAAGGGTTTAGGAGTATATGAAGTGAAAATTTGTGTTACTTCATCTTCTATCTTTTCCAAGATACATCATCAACCCAAGTTTAGCTTAAATTGATCCAAAGTTTATGGATCGCAGCAGATTTTTGAGAAAAATCAAATTTGTCGGAACAACTAGAGACATCACCCAGTTGAAAATATCAAATGTTAATATCTCAAGAACTATAAAAGATTTTGACAAATATTTTTCATCACTTTTCCTCATTTACCAAGGTCTATTCACTGAAGTAATTAATTCTTCACTTCATATGCACCTTAACAAACGGCACGACGATCGGAACAGTACAGTCGGCGATAGAATTAGTTTTGTTTTTCTGAACCTGAACGACAAAGACCCCCGCCAAAAAGTTCGGGGACTTTTGGTTCGCTACCAAGTTTGTTAAAGCAGCACATCCGACACCTTAAAATGTTTAATGTCACGAACGATCCGAGTTTCTCATTTCTAGCTGTATGCTATCAATTTTCCCGACTTCCACTCGCCTTTGCAAACACTGTTTACTGCTTATAAACCATCTCTTCTGAGAAGACACCTTATCAAAGTCAATTTAAGGAAATGTTCAGGCAATAGCTTTGCATGTAATCCTTAATAAAATCGACTTTGTGCAAGTTAACTCCCAAAGGCTGGCCCTTCAAGTCCTTTAAACGAAGGTTTTAAACCAACTTAATTCTTATCTTTTACTAACTTTAGTTTTCAAACTGAGTGCGTTGCTGCATGTAATGCATTAAAAAGCATGATTGACTGCAGGGCGGTACAAGAAAATTACAGATATTTAGCTTTGAGAACATTGGGTGTGTCAAAGACTCGTATAGCTTGAATAATTTACAAGGTAGTTATAAAAAATTTTGAATAACATTATAGTTTAATCAGCCAATGAAAGGAGTGACATAAGATGTGTTAAAAAAACAAGTTACTAAATAAAATCACTTGACACATACATATGTATCTGGAAAAGGGGATCGTGAACTGTCAAATTTTGTTTTCAGTTGGCATTAAGACCTTGTCCACACGTATCCGGATATTTTTGAATCCGCAATTTTTTCTTTGCTTCGATCCACCCAAAGATCTTCTTGGAAAAAATTTCAATTTTTTTCCGTTCTTTTTTAAAGTATTTGGGTATAAGTAAGGACAGTTAACAAAATCATCATCAGTCTCAAGAGTGAAACGATTTAAACGTCAAAACAAACCTTGACTTTGACTTAAGGCCTGCGTACATCCAAGCGCGCTTTGTGGCCACTTTTCCTCATGTTTTTTTACGATATCTCCGTCCACGATTTGAATCTACAAAATCGTATCGCTTATAACACAGATGGTATAAAGGGGAATCTGCTTGAATGTTTCAAGATTTTTGGGGTGAAATTGAGTTGTATTTTATTTTTTGAAGATTGGTATTATATTTTTAAAGAAGATTTTTAAATTTGGTGCTTTTTGGGAAGTTTAAAAATTAATTTTGAAGTTAGTATTTATTATAAATTCGCCAAGCTGTTCTCAAACTAAATTTGTACTAGTCCTATTCTTCTTATTCAAATATCTTTTTTAACTTCCTCACTATCCAACAACATTTTGGGCATACGAGGGCCTCAAGAATGATTCAAAAACCAAGGTGTTGCTGGCTTGCTTGTTAGATAGTTTCTAGTCTTAGCTATTGGGGAGTTTAAGCAACGAGGACGCCAACGCTGACGACGACGGCAGAGAACAATAGTGAATACAATAGCTGCACGTTGGAATGTACCGTGTTGGTGACCTGCACGCCATCGTCTTGAAAATTACAACGTGAAAAGTTTTATTTTGGAGTTCTTACGACTACGGAAGCGAGAAACAGAAAATTTTCTCAATCTTCGTTTGTCTTTATGCAGGGAGTTTTCCTCTTTTTCTGTTCACAAAGCGTCACTAAAACCAAAGAGAGGGCAAACGAACCAGACATGGTCGAAAAGGAAAAGCAA
>JAOBRD020259901.1:0-15535 GCA_027575215.2 Hydrozoanthus sils
GCTCACCGTGCTGGAAGGTGAGATGCTGCTGGCAAGCCGAAAAGTTTAACAGCTACAAGGTGAAAGAAAGAAGAGGGGGGAGGGGGAAATGCAAAAAAAAAATTGCGCAAAAACAAATTGGTAAAAAAAATTCCTGCAGAAGACAATGACCAAAAAAATTCATACATTCTGAAATCTAAAAGATCCTGTTATGCTACTCAATCAATAGCCATGGCACATAGCACAAAAGTTGATGGATTGAAACATTTTTACTATAAATTAGAAACATCACAATGAGTGTGTACACAAGATGTCCATAGAATTTAATATAAACAACTTTGTTTGATATCGATTGCATAAATCACAAGCTATTGGCTATTGCTGGTATATTAAAAATATAGGTATAATATAGCACTCATTTTAGTCTATCATTTTAGTTGACTTGCCTTTTATATAACTATAGTAACAGAATGGTATAGCTGTATATAAATGTGCAGAATATTAACAGTGATAAACCAAAGCTGTTTTTAAAGTCTGTAGTTTTCGTAGCTCCTAAAAAACTTTTTTTTGAAACTGGCACTGTACCCATTTTAAAAATATAAAGCTTCTAAATTTGTATCTTGAAACAACTTGTTTACTTTGTATTGAATATGTTGCACGTGGTTATACACAAGATACATATTTGTTATTCACATTAATGCATCAGGGGTTTTGTTTCAGGCAGGACACTAGACACAACATCTGGTTGTTTGACATGTAACGTCCAGTAGTTTAAATTTCTTAATTGTGGAAATCGTCGATTATATTGTGATGAACGAGACTTCAATAGCAAAGGTGACTCAGCCTTTGGATCCGATGAATGAACAATCTCTAGATAGCAACTCTCTAGAGAAATGGGATTTAAAAGTACACCAACATTTGGACTCATTTTTGGTTAAAAAATGAACAACTGCATACTGATATGTTCTCATTTTAATTGCCAAATGCACTTTTTAGCTTCTCTAGAGATCTTCCTGATTAACCAATGTCAGCCCAAGAAATGCAGAATACTTTATTTTAAAAAGTCAAGTTTTAAAAATTTCCCGGGAGAGCAAGCCCTCAGAACCCCCCCTCCTCCCCAAGAAGTTTGTGCTGTCTACCTGCTGAACTACTACATCCAGTACCTCCAAATGCTAACTAAAACCCTGACATACCTTAAAATTCACATTCACACAATTTACAGATTCAAAGTATCAAAATATCTGAACAAAATAAAACACCAAAATCAATTTTTTTTCTTCATAAATTTAGTAAAAGGGAAAAATGTCATGAAAAAAATTCCTGCAGAGCAATTACTATGGAAAAAATCCTGTGAACTCAATGGAGCAAAAAAAAATTGTGTAGCTCGAAAATGGCCAATCCCCCCAATCACTTTTCTATTGGTCAGCCCCTAAGACCTTGTAAGCTTGCGTAAAATAAATATCTCACAAATCTGCTCAATTCGACCCCAACCCATTTGAGCTGTTTTGCACTCCCCCCCAGCCTCTCCTTGATCTAACAAAAATGGCACTGAATGATTGCAATAGCACGATGCAATGCTAAAATGCAGCCAAGTGAAGTAAAAAACTTCACTAAATTGAATACGAAACTTGTCCTAAAAGTGAGGTGTGGATAGATAGAGGAGTACTTTTCCCATTGCATTGGCAGATAAATAACATGGAATTTTTTTGCTTTTTACATGGAATAGCAAGGAGAGCCTTTTAAAGGCATTTTTTAATCGCGCTTCAAATTTGTAAGTTCTTGAACTCTTTCGCATATTTTCTTTTGTTTCGAGTGCGGGTTATCAACTGGTGTGAGTAATCTGCTTATCTATTTTTCTTTTTGTGGCCAAAATAAGTGGTGCGGATAATCTGCCATGCAGGTAATCACCCAGAAATTACAGTTATTAGCACTGGGAAGAGAGGAGGGGGGCAGGGTGGGCTTACCTGATTTCAGAAGGTTCCCTTTCCAAAGGGGGAAGGGGGAGGGGGAATTTGGGCTTTTAAAGGGCATAATATGGCAAGGAGGTTATTTACACAGAATGGTGTAAGTCTACAACCAGTATTTGAAAGTCTCTAAAAATATATTCCTTTTGTTACTTTGAATCACTTGTTGGACTGCAATAATAATAGGTAAGTCAAAACATATCAAACAGATTAAACAAGTTCTAATTAAAAATAGTTAATCTTAAAGTTTTTCAAAGTTTAGCAACTTTAAGTTCATAAACATCAGCTAATAAACTAATTCAGATCTACCTATCAGCTGTCTTCTTGTCTCTTGTTCACTTGGCAAAAGTATCTTTCTTCCAGTTTCGAATTCAAGAGTGGAGTCCGACTTGTGAACATCTTTCTTCCCCGAAGCCGAATTCCCCATTTTGTCTAACTTGCTACATTGGTACTAAATTCTTCCAAGAATTGCCTACGGCCCTGAAATTTGGAGAAAGAAGTTGCAGAATTTGACGCCAAATGCGTAAATAATTGCTAATGACATAGTTGTTGTCAAAAACATGTAGTTTTACTTCGATTTGGTGCCGATAAAAACACGATGTCGTTAAGAGTCTTTTAAATATGGCCAAAACGTTCAGCCACCAGCTATATTTACAGCAGTGTTCTGTAGTTAATCATTGCACTTAGTCGGTTACAAAACCCATGTGTTTTGCGTACTTACAATTCTAACTCACATCTGCACTTAAAAGCTACATTTCATGAAAAAAGACGACGCGAGCTTGCAAGGCATCTCGGGAGGTAAAAGCCATTCGTTCCCAGGTCTGGTACACGAAGGGTGCGTGTACGCTCCGACATGGTCGCTGTTACGACCTTTGTCATTGATAAAACTCAAGATTTTGAGTTTTAAATTTGAAATAGATATTTTATCGCCCTGACAATCTGAAAGAAATTCAAAATTTCATTCTTAAAATAGGCCGTATACGTACACGTACACTCAATAAGAAACACGAGCCTGAAAAGTGCCCACACACTGAAGCAGTGAGGAACTGCGATGAACTTTCATTCGAGATGCTGCACAAGATTATGGAAATAATTTTGGCTAACTTTGAACAATAAGCCTAGACTATATTCTGCTCGGCAACTTTTGAGCAATTTTTTTTAGTTTCAAGCAATTTTTTAAATTTTGAGCAACTTTCTGAAACCGAGATGTGTATTTTCAAGCAATTTTTAATTTTGTACAATTTGGTACATTTCACCACTCTCAAAGCATTAAATGAAAGATTTATATTATAATTGGAACAGTTTTGGTAAAAAAATCTCTCCTTGGCTCTCTCGTTTGGGTCCCAGACATTTGTTGTATTGGTGTCCTAATAGCATAGTATGTTCCAAATTATAAGGAAAACGACTCTGGCGCGCGTATATAAGCATCTGGCGTTACGTCATAAATAGATTTGACAAACCTGACCAGAACAGTTTTACGTTCAATTTTTAGAAAAGCTAAAGTTTTCTGGAAAGATAAATAAGTTTAACCATTTGAAATTTCTTTTCGCTTGGATTCGATTGTTGGTAACAGCATTGGCAAGAACAATATCTCGCTGACAAAGTTTATATCCGTGATTTACCAGAACGAGAATCGAGAGTAGCGTCAGTTACATTTGGTACAGGGAGATCGAGGTACAGTTGTCAGTAATACTAGTTGTTTAAACTTGTAGATCGCAAACAAAAATTTTAGATATATTCAATCACGCTTTCCGTTTTCTTTAATGTTTCTTTTTTTCTGTTTTTGATCTTAGAAAGAGAGCGTTGCGGGAAATTTTTAGTGGATAAAAGTAAAACACTGCGTATTCATCGATTTCCAGATTTTGTCTGCCAGAAGCGGACAATCCGATTTTTGCAATATTAGCTAGCGGATATTCTCGGTAAATAATAGAAAAGGCTAGATAATGAAAACTCGTAGAAATAACTGATGTATTCAAACGGAATAATTTTTGAACCTGCGTGTTGATGGATTCTGGTTGCGATGGATTTAGTATGTTGAATATGACACCGTTTTCCAAGAAATACCAGTTTACCAGTACTACTATACATACAACTTTTTCTATTTAGTCTTGCAAAATTTCGAGTTTTAATATTTTAACGAATTTGGCTTTTTTGCGGGATTTTGCGAGCTAAAAGAGAGACAAAAATTTTATTCATTAATGTATGTGGTGGCGGCCTTTGAATTCGACAACACTAACACTACTTATACTGAACTTACTATTGAACTAAAAAAATCTATACTTATACTTTCAGCCGGAGAAGAACGCCCGTCCCATTTCCCGCACGTCAAAAACTTCGTGAAATGCTTTTTTTTTTCTTGTTTTTTGTTTTTTATTTTCAAACTAGAATATTTAACAATTATTACAAGAGCGCGCTATGGTGTGCCGAGTTTCCTGAAATTTATATTCTGAACCATATTCAGTTTTGCAACACAACACAGTCATTTTCTTCTGTATATTAGCTGATAACCGAGTTTGGGTGAACCAATCAAAACGCTATAGAAACGCAAAATATTCGAGGTTGAAGATTTAATTATGATCGTTACCGGTTCAACAGAAAAGAACTATGCCTAAAGGGACGCAAAAATGAGGAAGAGAAAGAACTCTTTTGACAGAAAACTGACAAACGTTAAGCCAAATGAGACGTGAAAAAGAAAGAGAAAGACTAAAAACTCTTTCCGAGGGAGAACGACAAGCTGCTGAGAAAGAAAATAAAAGTTACTCAAAAAAAGATAAACAACAGGAGCAGATTGAAAGACAAAAAATGTTGAGAAATTTGAATTCACGAGAGCTTCGCTGTTAGGTAATTACCAAGCTTGCTAATGTTGTAATCGTTGACTCTTTAAACATCGAACCAAATACAATGTAGGACCTGACTTCTAGGCAATTTATTTACCTCTCAACTAGAAAATACTTATAATATACAACCTTTAGATTACTTCTGAACAATACCGTGAGTAGATCCATCGCTTAACTTTTCATTTTGCTAGGATTAGTTTCAACAGCTCATTTGCTTGTTTTCTCAGCTGTATTTGGTACTAATCTCCAATGTGATATTTTTACACTATCTCTTATTTATATCGTTATAGGCAGAAAACCCCAGCAGAAACTTATGTTTGTGAAATGCTGTTGCATGGGAATAACCCAAATATTTCTGAAGAGCCGAGAAAAGCTTGTCTGTCTTTCACGGTTATGTGTATGAAGTCTTGTTATTGACATTGCTTGTCTAACCTCGGATCCTCCATCATCTCACTGCTGAAGAACTGCAATGATTTTAGAAGCCGCCATAATTCTTTCCTTATGGTATTCGATGAATCGTTCTTTCAAGCAGGTTAGCTCACCAATTTTTATCGCAAGCGCTGTCTTCAAAGCGTTATTGCAACGCTCAACCTCGGCTGCTCTGGCGGAAGATTTTTCAACAGAGCTAGAAAGTTCTTCTTGTAAAGACTCGAGGCGAATTTCCTTTACTTGCAATTCTTTCTGTAGCTCTGCTCTGACTATTTCTAACTGATAAACTTGTTCTTGAAGAAATTTTAAGCGAGCTTGTTGTTCATGCTTTTGCTCATGCAGCATCGCTCTCTCGGCATCAAACTGATTGACCTGTTCTTGAAAAGATTTTAGGCGAACTTCTTTCTCATGCATTTTTTCTTGTAGCTCCGCTTTCACAGAATCAAAATGATCAACTTGTTCTTGAAGAGATTTCAGGCGAGTTTCTTTTTCCTGCATTTGTTCTTGTAGCTTTATTTCCATCATCAAAACTTCCTTTGGTACAAGTTCTTTTTCCTCCGTTGTCAGTTTGACATCTGCACTCTGCAGTTTTTGCTGTAACTGATTTATTCTTTCTCTACATTGCTGTAGTGTATTCTCGTACTCAAACAACCGTTCAGTTTTCTGATCGATCTCCAGGTTTTTGGTTCGTAGTTCAGCTGTCATCAACTGGATATATTCATCCCGCTGTGTTACTTGCACTTTTAGCGAGTCCAGTGATGATAAATTGCGTTGCTTGCTAGTTTTCAACTCCTCGATTTGATGCTGTAAACGGCTGACGTTTTCTCGCAGCTCACTTTTCTCTTCTTCCGTAGTTTTTGGCTGAAAGTAAGTAAGTTTTTTTTAGTTCAATAGTAAACTCTGTAAGTAGTGTTAGTGTTGTCGAGTTCAAAGGCCGTCACCACATCAATTTGCAAAAAATTTGTCGATTTTTAAAAATGCTTATACTTCCGCAAAAAGCAAAATTCTTTAAAACATAAAACTCAAAATTTTTGCAAGACTAAATAGAGAAAGTTCTATACGTATTATAGTGGTGCAAGTAAACTGATATTTCTTGGAAAAGGGTGATTGTTTGAAATAATCCAATTATTCTTACGAGTTTTTATTGTACTGTTTTTTTAATTATTTGCAGAATATGCGCTAATTTGCAAAAATCAGATCATTTGAAAAACTGTCCGCTTCTGGAAATCGATGAATACGCAAAGTGTTTTATATACTCAAACTTTCCCGCAACGCCCTCTTTCTAAAATCAAAAACCTATAGAAAAATAAACGAAAAGCCATGTTGAATATATCAAGGTTGTATATTTCCGATCTATAAGTTTTAACATCAGTAATTGCAACTGAATATACCTCGATCTCGCTGTAACAATTGTAACTGACACCACCTTCTCGACCTGGTAAATCACGGATCCAAACTCCATCAGTTACGTTGCGCGGTGCGAGATCTGGTTCTACCCAATTTTCTACCAACGATCCAACCTTACTTAGAAGCGTAGAAAACATTTTTGATATAATGGTTGAAGTTTTCTGTCTTTAAAGGAAAACTTTTGCTTTTCTGAACGCTGAAATTAAACTGTTCCGCTGGGTTTCCTTTGTTACGTAATATGAGATGCTGATACACGCGCGCGCAAAGTCGTTTTCCTTATTTGGAACATTCTCTCAACTTGCATGCGTCCCGTACATGATGCGTGTGTAATTGATTCGCCATTCTTTCCCGGAAAATGTTAGCGGAACAGCACAGAAAAAAAAAACTAAAGAGCAATGCAATTACCTTGTATCTAATTTATAAAAATGTGGAAAGTTCGCGATATTAATACCAGTAGCATTATTGACCAACTAATAAGACAGCATTTTACAATACAGGATATGAACGGTTGCTGCAGGTTTCGCCATTTTCTTGAACAACTTGGCGCGCAAAAAGTTTGTCTCTCTTTTGCGCTACAAGTTGCTAGTGTGAGTGATCACGAGAAATCAACTTTTCCCAATCTGTGTTGCAACAACTACGCACTCACTAGCCGAGAAAAAACGTTACTCGAGTTATCGCACTTTTACACATTTTGCACAACTTACAAGGCAACTGTTTTGCTCTGTATATGTTGTTTTATCTTTTGTTCGGTCTTGCTATTCCTTTCCATTAACATTTTCCGGGGAAGAGTGGCCAATCAATTACACACGGAACTTGAACAAGACGCAACTGAAGTTCAAAGAATGAGTTGTGTCGTAAATAGAATTAGTAATCCCCAGAACAGTTAAATACTCCCAGTTACCAAAAAAGTAAAAGTTTTTCCAGCCAAAAACTAGAAAAACCAGATGACAGCAAAAACAGCGGAGTGCAGACTACAAATTGGTACCATGAGTGTGGAGCTATAAGAACAAAGAAACTTGTTTAAAATCTCTTCAAGAACAAGTTGGTTGATTAGAGACCGCAACAACTGAGCTACAAAAAGAAGTGCGTTAAAAAAAGATTCGCGCCTCAAGTTTCAACAGGAAGAACTGAACCAGTTTGAGAGTTTCCTAGTAACTTACTGTGATCATAACAAAAAGGATGCGAAAAGCTTAGAATATTTTGAGAATAGAGAGAATATATATATATATTCTTTGCCCGAATTACTGAGGAAAATGTTCGACAAAATAAAGCCGCCGAAGCAGCTGGGGTTGAGCGCTCCAATAACGCTTTATTAAAGAAATTCTTCTTCTTCTTGCCCTTCATGGTAGAGGCCACTGAATTCAAAAAAGCATATTTATGCTTCCATGCAGTTGGTTTCAGTTTACGAATGGAAAATAACACTGTTCACCTAATACGTACTATAAACATTCAGCCGTAAAATAAGACGTCCTTATAAATAAAATAGTGGATTTAAATTAGATGTTATTTCAATTGCCGAAGTTAACTGAGTATGCCTAGCATAAAAAATTAGTTATTCGGTAAAAAACTGGGACTATTTTTTTTCTGTGTAGCTTCAGATAAAAACAAATCCCGAACTTGCAAGTGTGGCATTATAAAACTAGCATTTTGCAAGTGTGCGTGCATTACTCTTTAAAAAGATTACGTCACCGGCAACATTAAAATGGTTTTGCTTAAAGAGGTAAAAATTTTCTTGATAATGACTCACCGCTCAGCCTTATTAGGTGGGAACAAGTTGATTATTTTCCAAAATAAAGTGAAATAACTTGAGTGGTAGGGTTTGTTTGTTTTTATGAATGTTTTCTTTATGTTTTGGAGACTTTTTGCGCGGAAAAGTTAAAAGTTTCCATTTTTAAAGTTTAAGTTTAACGCTTATTTGACCTCCTGCAATTCAGCACTAAATCATACAGGATGTTTCGCTCTTTAATATGTAAAATACCTGCTGAGTTTTAAAAGCACTATTTTGGTACTTTTTCTGAAAGCTTTTATTTTAATGATTGTTTTGAACAAAATTCTGAATATCATTACACTATAAACCAGAAGTTCTATTCAGCAAATTTGGATAAGATTAAATTCAGCTACAGTTATTAAACATTAACAGACTCAAACTCTCTGATATGAATATGCTAACAGGTGACAATTAATTAAGATAATACTACCTGTAACTCTGTTCAAAGAATATTGAATTATTTTTTGATACAATCACCCATTTTGAAAGAGAAGATCCGTCGGTGGTAGTAGTTTTTTAGCCACTTGTCGGCGAATGCCTTTTAATCAACTCCTACGGGGTAATACCTGATAGTTATCACATGTATGCATAATGTTATGGGGCTTCCTAGTCCTTAGAAATGTTCATTTTTAACCAAAATGTTGTTCTTGTTAACGATCTCTCTGTTTTTTCCGGGTTCAGCTTCAATGTTTTTCCCGTTTACACTTCCTAACTACGTGTTAGTTAACAAGGCGATAAAAAGATTTTACGCAGTGGAGCGCTTGAGTTGTCTCCGTAAATGCCATATGAACGAGAAATGCCTGTCGTACAATTTTAAACCATCTGCTAACGGAAAAGGGCTGTGTAGGCTAAACAGATGTGGAGTAGAAGACGATAAGGAACGAAAAAAGTCTTTAGTTTACGAAAATGGCGTCTTTTTTCACCAGATTAGACCCTCTGAAATAGCTACAAAGGTAAGAATGAGTTTTAAAAGCTATTAACTTGTTCATTGAAAGAGAAGATAGAAATTAATTGCAATAGTGATGGCTTCCCATTCCTCCCTTCCGAAAATTATGTTTATTGATAGTAACCATTAAAATTTTGCGCGGGTGTGCTGTTCATTTATAGATTTTCTACAAGCTCAAACTTAATCTGCCTTTTTTCTGTTCATATTTTCCTTTACTTTTCAATGTACCACTATTTTTTTAAAAAGTGCAACAAAAACAGAAACATAGAACTTTGTAGCTACCAGAATTTCTTTAAAGCTCCGTAACTTTTGGCTCAATGTACAGCATTTCGCTTGTTTTTAGGCGTATAAACTTGGAGTATAGGGTATCTGGAAACTTGTAGGTCTTGAACACGATATCTGCATAATTGTAGCCCTATCAGAGCAGAGAATCTGCATAATTGCTGGTTTAGTGAAGGATATCTGGTTATTTGTAGGCCTGGAGCAGGATACCTAGATATATGCAGCCTTCGACCAAGGTATCTGAATATTTATTAGCCTGAAGCAGGGTATCTGGATATTTGTAGGCCTGGAGCAGGGTACCTGGATATTTGTAGGCCTGGAGCAGAGTACCTGGATATTTGTAGGCCTGGAGCAGGGTATCTGATATTTGTAGACCTGGAGCAGAGTACCTAGATATTTGCAGCCTTCGAGCAAAGTATCTGAATATTCATTGGCCTGAAGCAGGGTATCTGGATATTTGTAGGCCTGGAGCAGGGTACCTGGATATTTGTTGGTCTGGAGCAGGGTATCTAGATATTTGTAGGCCTGGAGCAGAGTATTTGGATATCTATTGGTCTGAAGCTGGGTATCTAGATATTTGTTGTTCTGGAGCAGGTTATCTAGATATTTGTAGGCCTGCAGCAGGGTATCTAGATATTTTTAGGCCTGGAGCAGGGTATTTAGATATTTGTAGGCCTGGAGCAGGGTATCTAGATATTTGTAGGCCTGGAGCAGGGTATTTAGATATTTGTAGGCCTGGAGCAGGGTATCTAGATATTTGTAGGCCTGGAGCAAGGTACCTGGATATTTGTTGGTTTTGAGCAGGGTATCTAGATATATGTAGGCCTGGAGCAGATACCTAGATATTTGTAGGCCTGGAACAGGGTACCTGGATATTTGTAGGCCTGGAGCAGGGTATCCGAATTATTGTAGGCCTGGAGCAGGGTATCTAGATATTTGTAGGCCTGGAGCAGGGTACCTGGGTCTTTGTAGGCCTGGAGCTGAGTATTTAGATATTTGTTGGTCTGGAGCAGGGTACCTGGATATTTGTAGGCCTGGAGCAAGGTATTTGGATATTTGTAGGCCTGGAGCAGGGTATCTGGACATTTGTAGCCTGGAGCACGGTACCTAGATGTTTGCAGCCCTGGAGCTTGGTATCAAATGTTTGTAGGCCTGAAGCAGGTGGCCTGGATATCTGTTGATCTGGAGCAGGGTACCTGGATATTTGTAGGCCTGGAGCAGAGTATTTGGATATCTGTTGGTCTGAAGCAGGGTGTCTAGATATTTGTTGCTCTGGAGCAGGTTATCTAGATATTTGCAGGCCTGGAGCGGGGTACATGGATATTTGTTGGCCTGGAGCAGGGTATCCGAATTATTGTAGGCCTGAAGCAGGGTATCTAGATATTTGTAGGCCTGGAGCAGGGTACCTGGATATTTGTAGGCCTGGAGCAGAGTACCTGGATATTTGTAGGCCTGGAGCAGGGTATCTGATATTTGTAGACCTGGAGCAGAGTACCTAGATATTTGCAGCCCTGGAGCTTTGTATCAAATATTTGTAGGCCTGAAGCAGGGTGCCTGGATATTTGTTGGTCTGGAGCAGGGTATCCGGATATTTGTAGGCCTGGAGCAGAGTATTTGGATATCTGTTGGTCTGAAGCAGGGTGTCTAGATATTTATAGGACTAGAGCAGGGTATGTGGATGTTTATGGGCTTGGAGCAGGAAACATATGTTACCTACGGTAGTTATTTCAGTCATCTTGCGTGTATGCCAATTGGTTCCTTTTCTAAGCAATGCATTTTAGGTCAGGCTACCAACTTTCGAGAACAACCGCGCCACGGTTGACGTTGTTGTTTATTACTTTATTATAGATTTTTGCTTGGCAAAGGAAACTGGTTCCCAAGTTCAATAGCTTACATGTAATAATGGTATTGGCATTATATATCACAAATGGCTGAAATTTAGTTTCTATGTTTTTTAGAACGGTTTCAGTTGTCGGGCAAAGACAGGTGAGTGATAAACTGGACTTTTTAAAATCACTACTATCATAAACTGCATTTTTCCTTTGGAGTTTAGTTACAGTAAAAATACAGTAAAAAATATCTAGCTAGCACCTTGAGGCCGAGAACCGGATACCACCCTACCCCTCAGAGTAGTGATTTCTAATCGACTGTTTAGCAACAATACCTTGTAGAAAAATACTGTCTATCCTCTAAACCCGAGATCTCCGTTAGGTTAAACTTACGCAATCCTCCCCCCTTTCCCAAGACGTCTTCTCCATCCTCACTGTATCCAGTCAGCACAAGATATCGTTCGATCTAACCAGATAGAACCCTTCTACCCTGTGGCTCGTTTTTTCTATTGTTCTTTTTATTGAAATGTTAGGTGTGCCACAAATTCATAGATAATAATGGTTTCAGTTTCTAACTTACTCTTACTAACGTTGTTCAGTTACTGTGCCTCATTCAGTGGCTCGCCCCTCCTAAAGTTTTGTTTAGTTGGTACAGGATTCAATGGAGACGAAACCAATTGTGGAATTGCACACAATTCGGGCATCCTGCTGATGACTAGTGGCTTATTTGTAGTTTCAATTTCTGCAACATATGCAGTTATGTCTGTAACGCATTAAATAAAACAACGATACCCAATAGAGAGATAAATATGGGCTAATTATTTTTTTGAAATTAAAACAAATTTGGTAGCTGTAGCCATGGCGTCTGTTTCTATGCTCTAGACTTTTCTCATAACTATCACCTTAATGTGCTGCACTCATCCAATCTTGCTTCTGTCTTAAACAAATATTGACAATTGCTCTCCAAAATTGTGCCATGAGAAAGTGAGCTGCAATGAAGGAGATGTCTACGACTGCTTATGTAAACCTGGTTTCACAAGTACAACATGTAAGATGGGTAAGATGGTTTTGACTATTCATTGTTTTCTCGCACATTGTTTTTCCTCGGAATATTTTGGCTCAGTTGGTCCCATTCCACTAGGTCACTTAGTAAAGGAATCCAAATTGTTTAGACTAGTGTGCTGTCTCAAGCCTGATTTGTTACTAGGCAACTAACACAAAGTTGTACTTTTAGAAGGTCTTTTTCGAAACTAATCAAAATAAAATACACTACATTTATGGCTTTGTTAATTAGCCTTTCATTGCAATGTTTTCCAGCATATTCTAATTCTCCCTTACCGGGGGTGGCGTTAAGTGCGTTCATAGAGCTCTCATAGCTATTTCTTCCATGCATTTCATTCAACATGTCCAATTCTCCCTTAACGGGAGTCGTGTAGCTCGTAGTCGTGTAGTCATAGCTCATAGCTATTTCTTCCATATACTTCAACATGTTCCAATTCTCCTTTAGGTGTAAAGCGCGTTCATCGCCCATAGCTATTTCTTCCATGCACTTCAACATGTTCCAATTCTCCCTTACTGGGAGTTCCGGCTGAAAACTGGTATACGTAAATGGGTATATGTAAATGGGTATACTGTTCTAATTTGTCTATACAAGACTATGTACTTCATACTTCAAAGCTCACAAGAGTGATGAACTTGTACATCAATCGGTTTTGTTTCAGCATGTTCTGAGGCTCCCTCGTTGGGTGCAGCGTATAAAGGCAGAATCCCAAATTCTAGATTTTATGCAACGTCATCCTACAACAAAGATCACCATCAGAAATATGGTCGGTTAAACAGCCCAAAGAATTTTGGAGGCTGGGCACCAAAGGACAAAGAAAGTCAACCAATGTATCTGCAAGTTGATCTGGGTTTGCAGTACTTGGTTTGTGGCGTGGCTACACAGGGAGATAGGGGGCATGGTGACACGCACCCCGAGTGGACCACAAAGTACAAGATCAGCCTGTCCCTTGATAACAAGAGTTGGGAAATCTACAAGTCGAACGGGTTTGATAAGGTACAATTTCATTCTATACAAACATCTACTAAGAATTCATATCATATGATTCCATATGGAAGTTTATAATTTGGTAATGTGGTTAGAAAAAAAGTGCTCCTCTTTCTAAATTTATTACCAAGTTAAAACCTTCTATAAGGAATCACTTAGTTAGGATCATTTAGCAATGTGTACCATTGGACGTATCAAGCGAGCGAATCAAACGGGAATAGGTATAGTTAACCAGTGACTCGGCTCCCCACGCGAATCTATATATCTATGGGAAGAGCATCTGACTGGTAATTAGAGGGTTGCGGGCTCGATTTCCATCAGCGACCAAGATTGGCTTTGAGCATTCAAGTTGAAGAGAACTTTCGTTCTAGCTACCTGAAATGTTTGGATAAAATATGGAAGTTTTTTCGTGTTTAAATAATTTCATCGTACGAGTCTACCTGGAGTTTACCTATACAGGCAATGGATGTCCTGAGCAATAGGGGCTCTCGAAAGAACACGACTAAGCAATGACGAGAAGGGAGGGAGAGAGAAATGGAGCCAGTTGCTCAATAAGGCGTAGCCCTGTATCTGCTAAACTCTATTACCAAAATGCCATCAGATTAGTTACTATAGAAAGTATGTGGTAATTTCCTGTGTTAACTTTTTTGATAAGAAGGCCATCGAATAACAGAAATTTGCAAGAAAGCAAAACTTTACCAGAAAACTTGTATTTACATCCTTCATTGGCAATTTTCCAAATTAGAAAAACTCATTTCATTGTTATCCAAATTTCTCGAAAGAATGTTTGATAATAGAGATAATAAAATAAAATATAAAATTGTGCAAATGGAGATAAAAGTTTAAATTTATCAAGCTCGGCATCAGTGTGCATCGAGCACTCTTAGGAAAAAGTTATCCCCTATTTTGCAATAATAGACGTAGTAACAAAAATGATAATAACAATATTTATACTAATACAAATAATAATGATGATGATGAGAAATAATAAGTTTAATCCATTACAATCGTGTAGAAATGAATTACAACAAGAGTTATATAATATATGGAAAATCGATTACTTACACCGTCTACCAATCTCATGTTGCGACTAGGTTTCAATCATCTAGTTGAAAAATTAATTTACAAACACTACATAATAACGTGTTCATACAGTTGTAAACAGAATAGTTAGGTGTTCAAAAATCTAATAAGTTTTTAGTTTTTGTTTTGGTCTAATCCGGAATAAGAGTACATTTTGAAACAATCCGGATTTTCTCGATTTCAACTGTAGGCCCCGGGTGACAGACCTCGAGCCCTATTTCCCGTTCTCCCACTTCTCGAGTTAGAATGTCAAAAGAAAACAATTAAGTATTTAATGTTTGTTTGCTCTTTTAAACTAACCAAGAGCGTGCACACGACTTACACATGTTATTGTTGTAACAATTTGTAGGAGTTCGATGGGAACACGGATAGCGAAACCGTAGTGAAAAACTCGCTGCCCAGTCCAGTCAAAGCTCGTTACGTCAGATTTATGCCCACTGCATACAAAAATTATCCAGTGCTAAGAGTAGACGTGTTTGGCTGTAATGTTTGAGGTTTACCCGTGTCAGAATCGAGGACGCTCATTTACCTGGTTAACTAGACGTAACTTTCTCGATCGTTAGCCAAAATCCATTTAATTTGTGCTTTGTTGTAATAAGAAGAGCTTTACATGAGGGTAGTCTTGAGCTGTAAATGACAGTAGTGCTAAGTAAATAAGGGTAGTCCGGAGGGTTGTCACTAAAACCGGGTAATCTTACGATGGTTGTTGTAAGAGGGTAGTCCCGAGGTTTGTTGTAGGAGGGTAGACCTGAAGTTTGTTGTAAGAGGGTAGTCCTGAGAAGAGTTGCTGTAAGAGGGTAGTCCCGAGGTTTGTTGTAGGAGGGTAGACCTGAAGTTTGTTGTAAGAGGGTAGTCCCGAGGTTTGTTGTACGAGGTAGACCTGAAGTTTGTTGTAAGACGGTAGTCCTGAGAAGAATTGCTGTAAGAGGGTAGTCCCGAGGGTTGTTGTAGGAGGGTAGTTCTA
>JAOBRD020260003.1:6498-23703 GCA_027575215.2 Hydrozoanthus sils
CTATGTTACCCTATACTATCCTGTCCTACCCTACCCTATTCTATGTTACCCTATACTATCCTGTCCTATCCTACCCTGTTCTGCCCTACCTCATCTTACCCTATCCTCTCCTGCCTTGTGCAGAAGCATTAGTTTTGTTTCAGTGCGAGAAAAAAATCTCCTGTCTCTGTAAGTTTATGCTTTCTGGAATTATATAGTGATTCCCAGGTCTACTGCATACATCTCTTGGTCATTAGTACTTTTTAAAATTTTTGGTATCAAGCAAACACAGGGTTTTTTATTTTTGTTTCAAACTAGATGGTACACAAACGAAACCGCACTTATCAAAGGATGACATAATTTATGCTTTTGTTCCCGAAATCTGCAGGTTAGCGTCTTTTAAAAGTTTTAAAGGCTATATGAATAAATTTTAAAAAAGAAATAAGTAAGTCTATGTTACCTAATCAGAACTTATATTTTTACCTTTTTTCGTATAATTGTTAGAGTCAGCTTAGTTTTAGCCGCAAGACAGGAACTGGTACTGATTTCTTTTGCGGGACTGTGGAATTTTTCCATATTCCAATACACACCAACATCAGTCTCCACAACCTCTATTAAACGGCCATCCTTGGGACTTTGGAAAGTGGCCGCCTAACAGAGGTTGGCCATTTAATAGAGGTATCAAATACAGCAGTTTACTGACGTCGAAAAAATCGGGAATTTTGAGGCTGCTAATAGAGGTCGGACTGTATTGTGTTTACATTGTATGGTATTGTGTTGTATTATGTTGTATTGTGTCGTTGTAGTGTATTGTCTTGTCTTGTATAACTATAAGCTAGTTCAGATTTGAGAAACACATGCGCGCGTCAGGATAAAATGAAATATTCATCTTAAGAAACTTAAGAAAGGATCGGAAATGAATTCCCATCCCGCTTCATCACGTTCCTTTATTTAAGTTCTTGAATTTTATATCTTATCCTGACTCGCGCATGTATTTCTGAAATTCCAAACTGGCTTATTTTATTTTAGATTTTGTGTTGTGCTGCATTGTGTTATGTTGTATTTTGTTTGGTACTGCAACAATGGATGCTTTCATGCAAAGCAAGAACAAAATGCAAGTTTTAAAGTCTATAAAAATCAACTGCGTTACGTACACCTCACCTGAAAACTAAATAAATCTGTCGATCGCTCGATTTTTATCGTTTTAAGAAATGCAAGAATTATGTCAGTCGTGCAAGTAATGGCGCTAACAGAAACTTTCATGAAGTGGCTTTCTCATTATCAGAAAGATAGTAGGAAGTATGTAAAACAAATGTATTTTGCTCTGTAGGTCGGTTTATGCTGTGTTCGAAAAAACCATCAAAGTTCGCGGTATAGAACTGTATCGTTTCATTGCTCCAGACGAGTTGTACCAAAGTGGAGATGTTAATACTGCTAACAAAGGGTTCTGTGTTCCCCGTGGCCGATGTCTAGTAACTGGTTTACTCAATGTCAGCCGCTGCCAGCCGATGAGTAAGCACAATTTACACTTGGTTTTTGCTATTACGCTAATTTACTATTTTACTATTTTATTGTCAAATTTTTGGGCGGCGCAGTGGCCGAGTGGTTAGCGTGTTCGGCTCCTAATCCTAGGGTCGCGAGTTCGAGCCCCGGCCAGAGCACTGTGTTGTGTCCTTGAACAAGACAATTTACCTGACTTGTTCCAGTTGACTCAGCTGTATAAATGAGTGCAAGTACTGCTGGGGACTAACCTGTCCAGGGTAAGTCAAAGACTCTCATTTACTTATACTTAACACTAAAGAAAACCGGAAATTGGCACCGACCTAATGGGCTATTTGGGACTGAAAGGTTAATGAATAATTGTGTAAACGGGAATGGGAAAAAGGTCACCTCTCATTCTCATCTCAACACTTATTTTGTGTTTACCCGTTCATTTCAGATCCTCCAGTGGTAATTTCCCCTCCTCATTTCTATCAGTCCAACACTTCGCTGCTTGATACTATAGACGGCCTTCACCCGAACAAAGCGCTTCACAGCACACACATTGACGTTGAACCGGTAAGGGTTTTTTTGTCGCATTTAACTATATCTAGTGGAGTAATTAACTTTGTCATTTGGCGCGGTACTTCCAAATCATTCAGTCAACAAAACCTTTCCAAGGTTATAAGGCCAAGAGGACCATTTTCATGTTCTGTGAAGTATGAGCGGCCTGCTTTTGGACAGTAGCTACTACTAATACCCTCAAAGGCAAGCGTAAGCACAAAGCTGTATATTTATACCGGTGCAAAATTGCATGCAACATTGCGCGCAACGGGATAATTGCACCGTGTAGCCACCTTTGAAGTTGTTGTACACAATGTTGCGCGAAGTAAAAACCGATCCTACTCCTGCAACATTGCAAGCAACGATTTAACCGTGTGGCTACAAGAAGGGTTTCAGTTGGGTTGTATGCAATGTTGCACCGTGTAGCCACGGCTTAAGGCAAACGGAAAACTTCGCGGTTTCTCTTACACTTGCCTTTGGTTAATAACAGCATGTCAGAGTTTGACCTCTCTGAAGATGACTACGTTGATCGAAACATGCCGCTGTTTCAATTTTATTTCTAAATTTTAATAAACAAACACTATGACAACAATAATGATAATGATAATAGTAGTAATGATAAAAAAAAGATAAAAAATAATAATATCATTACTACTAATAATAATAATGATTTACTTAGAATAGTCGTCCAAACGTTGTGCCCCTCATGTACTCTCTCGCGTTAACTGGTGTTGCACACGAGAAGAGCGACGTTTGAACTAGGCTTTCTAACATACAACTTGGAATGGTTAGTGGATGATCTAAAACAGGATTTGTTTTACAGATAACAGGGATCACTATGAGTGCGAACAGACGAATCCAAATTAACATAGCAATACATCCGTCTAGTTTGCTAACGTAAGTAATACAGTCACTTGCATTTGGAGAAGAAACGAAGTTACTTCTTTTTAAGCTATGTTAGTGAGTTGCATTTGTGTAGACAAAGTTTCAAAAGATATGGGCCCAGTTGTTCAAGGGCCGATAAGCACTAATCCAGTGTTAAACTTTTGACCTACGTTCTTGTTTTCAATCTTACAGTTTGAGCTGAAATTTTTGATCAACAAGTTTTTTCTGTGTAAAATTTTAACAGTATTTTATAAGCGTAAACTTTTCCTTATAGAGAACTTTACTGCTTGAATTTTGGCTTAACCCAGGGTTAAAGTTAACCAGCCTTTGAACAACCCAGACCTGGTCTAGATCTGTTTCAAGGACGATAATTTATACAGGATGTATATTTTGACAATAATACCGTATTTGAAACGGCCTAGGACGTTTTGTAAATGAAACTCGTACTTAAGAAGTTGTTTTGGCGCTAAGTATCAATACATTGAAGCACAGGTACGTTAACATTCTCATCACACATTTAACCCCAATCGTATTGATATCTATCGTCTCCTTACATAACTTATACGAAATAAGTTACTTGATAATGAGAAAATGGGAATTGATCAAACAAAACACACTTCAGATGAAAAGCGAAATTCTCCTAATCTGGTTATATCAAAAGCATAGGTCTAAGTTTGGAGAATTAAGCAGTTCAACCTGGGCAGCTTTTGCTTTTAAATCCGTTAAAATCAAGTGATTTTGATTAAGTTTCCTCGTAGATCAATCGTAGTTCCTAAAATAATACCAAAACTTTTTCTTTAAAGTAATGAGTTAATTCTCTTTCCGGTTTTGCCTTAGATGTTCTAAACAATAGAATCACTCTGGACCAGATCTGTTAATAGAGTGAGCTTGTGATAAAATCAGGCAAGTATAATACTCAGATTGATCCTTCTTGAATTCTGCAGGCAGACTAATGGGAAATTCAAACCAGCGTACCTCCCGCTCATGTACATTGATGAGGTAATAAAAACAGCCAACTAATTTCTTCTTTTCTTTTGTCCCAGGTTCAGATTGTGGCTTGTTAGGATAGTTTTGTAAGCTGCCTTGACTTAAACAGAGGTTTATTAGCTCTAACACATAATTTTGTCAGTGCCATACTCTTGATAGTAGTTCTTTTGTACCAAATTTTGTTGGGTACCATAAAGTGTATTTTATGTCAAGGTAAGCAACATACTTTGAATTGCTATTGATTTATTTGGGTATTGTAAAAACGAGTGTAAATCCCAAAGACTTGAATATTCCTTATATTTTGTTTAAATGATTTGTGTATCTTTCTATAAACGTTTCTTCATCATGAAACAAAAGTTATATAACATTTATTAACCAATGGCAAGATCTTTAGTGGGAATTCTCAGACCGAGGTCTTGACGTACGGACCCAAGCGTTGAGCGAGATTCTTACCACAGGATTTCCCGGTAAAGATCGAGCGAACGATGCTAACAAGCTGTTTATCAGTTGTTGTTTTTTTCGAATTTAGTTGGCATTTTGATAAAAAAAAGAAATTGCAATATATTAAAGCGGTATAGAAAAGAAAAAATAGTTTGTAATGTCCACTGCCGTTGCAAGATAGTCTTCCTCTCTCGATAGCAAATCAGTTCGTAGAATTCTGTATGGCCATTTAATGATGTTCTGTTATCTCTGTCACTACCACCCATAAATCGCCTTTTTCATATTAATCGTTATCATTTCTGTTGTTACCTGCATTACGACATTATCGTTACATTTTCGTGATTGTAACTTTCAAGCAATCAATTTTATATTATTATTAGTCATCAACATAGATACTTCACCAAGTCTGGTTCTGTCACTATCACCGGTTATTTCAATATACAACCATTACTATAGGTAGTCGAATCAAGCCGAGTCAAATTCGAATAAATCGCGCGTCTTTTCGTCTAATTCGAATTAACTGTTGGGCAATTCTTTCATAACTAGGCCAAAAGACAATTTAAAATTTTCTTCGAAATTTGACAAGGACTCTGTCGATTCCCTTTTTATTAAAATAACAGACAAATAAATATTTTCTTTTTTTTTTAACATGACTTCGCAAGCGTGAAAATTTGTTTTGTAAAAACAACTTATTTAATTTTGTTCGCGCGACGAACTACTTGCCATGGATTATTTGTAATTGCCCATGTGAAATTTCAAACGAAGGACAACTGCAGGTTAAATTGAGGGCCGAATTGCGTCGAGAATTCGTCTGCTAAGTTGTTATGACGTCATCATACCTGATTTATATTCTTAAGACCAAGGCAAAACTGAATAAGTCAAGTACTTTAAACTTTACCGTTGTCAATGGCTGGTATGGTGTTGTCAATGGCTAGTATGGTGTTGTCAATGGCTGGTATGGTTTTATTGAACCAATGTTGCGTTTCTGTTGTTGTAGAAAGCAGAGATAGATGAAAACGATGCTAATAAGTTCAAGAAAGCGGTTTATCTCCCGATAACGATAACAAAAGTGGTAGAGTGGGGACTTGTAGCTGTAGGAGGAACCTTTATTGTCATCGCAATTTTACTCACTGCATGCCGAACGAGACGAGGAGCTTCTCATCAGGTAAAATAAGGAACTTTGAACTATAAGATTTCTGTTAGGTTTGAGACTTGTAGCCAGTTATTTATTCTTTTCTAGGTAAGATGTCCCGAATCGACGTTTTTTTCGTTTCTTTTGTTTTTCCTTTTGGTAGATCCTATCTTACAACCCTGTTGAGTTTCAAGAAAGAAATTTGTAAATTGGCAATTCAATCAGATTCAACGATCGATATCTTGCGGACTCCAAAAATCAAAGAAAATAGATGCATTCGTTTTTTGATGATAAACGACTTGTAGAATATAAGCAGAACCTAGAGAAGATGTACTGCTGATGGTAGAATTAGTAAATGTAGCTCTTGTAGGTGGAATTTACAACCTAGTAACAATAATGATAATACTTAATTCAAATTTCATGTTCGAATTTTTAGTTACAATAGAATACTATTAATTGATTCTTTTTAACATTTATAGAAAAAAAAGATAGATAACTAGATATAGTGGGATATTTAGAAATGTCTAGCGTCTAAGATAACCATAAGTTTTCTAGTTAGACGCTAGTCATGTCGCTTGTCATGTTATATTGGGATTTATTTTGTAGACAATTGGTAAATAATGTTCAAATAGATACTTTTGGAGGGGTCGGACGGATTTTCTTTATGGTGTATAAGCTGTTTTGTGAGTAGAAAGCTTTTGACTTTCTTTGAAAAGTTGTAGCTGCTTGCATTTTTAGCTCAATCGGTAGTTGTGGTCATATACCAATTGCCATAGCTTTGGTAGTCTGCTTGCCGATGTTAGTTCTGTAAAGTGGCTTATAAAAGTTAGCTTTAGAAGTGTATTTTGTATTGTACTTGTATACGTCACTAGCATATCTGAAGTGTTGTTCAAAGATACTAGGAAGCTGCTTTTTGTGCCATTCAAGTAAAAAACTGAGAATTTTTAGTTTATATATATTCTCAAAATTGAGTAATTCTTGTTAAGTAATGGGCCAGCACTTTCTGTGTTACCTAGTAAAAAGAATTTCCGAATGAGTGTCACTCTTGATAGATTTCAACCACTTGTTCACTAAGGCATTCCTTTTTTTGATCTTGTGACCGACGAAGTATGATGTTTTAACCTTCGTCTTTAATTTTCAGTTTATCGATGAGAAATCCCCACTCTTACACGAGAAAAAATAAGAAACCCTCAAAAGCCTCGTATAATTTGCCGATTGAGCTGGCTCAGCAGTAATTATGCCGAAGACAACAAAACTGAGAAACCGGAACAACAAAGATTTCGTTCTTCAGACAGAACCAAGATGCAAATTATTACTAATACATAATGGTTAATGATACTTGGTTTGTATAAAGCGTGAAGATTGGTTGGCTCCATTTCCTGGTTTATCGAGAACCACTGAAAAAACATAGCTTGTACGGTAACAAACTGCTGTTCTCTCCGTATAATCATCGACAAGGTTGCTAAAATCCTCAAAAATCATGGAGTTTTGTAAAACCAAAGGAATCTTTGAAGGTCGTGTAATTTTGCTTTTGATCGTGGAAACTCTAGATCCAGGTCAAACGCATTGGAAAAATCAAGATAGAATTTCCGTGGATGAAACTCTAGATCTTGATCGAAACATTGGAAAATCTTGGGATTTGCTTTGAATAGCTGAAATTTCATATTGTTATTAAAAGCTTTTCTTTCGAGCAAGTAAGTTATCAAGTTATTCTTTCCAGTTTAGTATGGGTAAAACTTAGCACTGTCTGCAATATATGCGTGTGTGCAGTGAACAGAACATAATTTCCACACGATATTCGTGTGTAATCGTAAAATAGATATTTAGTATACTTTATACAAGAGGTTGGAGGCTTATTGTTTTCACGTTGTCTTTAATTTGATGTTGAATTTCTATGCTTGGCATGAGAGTGTGAATTGAAGGTCTTTGACAAAGCTGAATAGCATTTGCTTTGCTGTTTTCACGAATTGTTTAATTGTCATTTTGTAGAGTAGTTAGTTCTATATGATACATTTACTAAACAGTGAAAAGTACACGAGTAGTTTTTTAACCAATTTTTTCTAATAAACTTAAATGATATTTAAAAAGATGCATTTTCTTTTCATTGTACAATGCATTATACGTTAAACAAACGAGTTCAGTGCTGTATTTATCTGTAAACCCATATCACCTCTTCCTGGCATACGTCATCACACCCGTGCACTCTTGGTTTCTCTGTTGTGTTTCCAATTTAAACAATTAGACATAAACTGTACATGCTGCAGGAGGAGCCACCCACCAAGCGAGCACAGCAACCGAACAACGGTCAGCAAAAGCTAGGAAAATAACTGAAACCGCACCCCCAACAACAAAACGCGCGAGCGTACAAGATACAAGAACCAAAACACCAGCGCGCAAAACTAAAACGACGCCCAAAATAAAAAGACAAATTATTAGCTAACTGCAACGTATTTAGTCCTGGACTGGGTTGTGCAAGGGCTGGTTAACTTTGATCCAGGGTTAAGCCAAAATTGAAGCAGTTATTTCTTCCCTGAGGAAATGTTTACGTTTTTACAAAATGATGCTTAGATTTTCAATGGAAAACACTCGTCAGTTCCAAAATTGCAGCTCAAATCAGTCTCTGCAAGGTATGAAACAATAACGTAGGTTAGAACTGTAACCCGGCTTGTCATTCTGTGCAGTCAACTAGTGCAAGTTATCCGACTTATTCCTGAAGATTCTTGTATTGAAGTTTAGAGATTTTGTTCAGTGTCATGTAATCATTTCAAGTTGACAGATTCTGTTCTTTGAATTTTCAGTAGAGAAACTCTTAATTTGACTGTGTGTATGGTTTACTGTTTGAAATATCATGCTATATTTTCGTTTCTGGCGATTATTCCAGTATAGTTATGCTCTATATAAATGGAAGTGTGATGCTTTGTTGAAATATTAATGTGATTATGATTGTTAAAACCAAAAACTGGTTCTTTGAACCACAACAAAAATGAACGATTTGCACGACTTGAGTGACAACGAAATTTCGGCCCTCAAGATTTATGTATGGAAGTAATTTGCAAATTCCCATGGCAAGTATGTTCGCATACCTCCTCGCGGAACTTGCTGGAAATCTATGTGTAATGACCCTTAGAGCCACATGTCAACAACATATCATAAGCTCGCCTCTTTGTCATATTTTGTCCGAAACTTTTGGAAGAGGTTTACTAACATATTTTCGATTTGGGAGTTTGTTCAACAAGTTGGTGGATGGTGACTCCAAATACCATGAACACCAGAATGTGTAAAGGGTTCGAGTCCCATGCAGGGCTTGGTTAGCGCGAACACAGTCTGAAAAAAAAACAGAAGAGCCAATCATTGCATAAGATATTGGCAGAGTGCTGTGACTGAACGAGTGATGCATTTTATGCCCGGTTACGACTCTCCGGTTTCAAAGTATCGTACTATATTGTTATTACCCAACCGGTAAAAGGGAACTACACTCGCTTGCCATAATTGGAGAAATACTTCAGGAAAAACGTCTTTTGTTGGTTTCAAAAACTTTAATTATTTTTAGGTAGTTTACATAACAGGTGCTCTTTTTTCTAGAACTATCGATTTTCTTCCGACAACATTCGTATCTCTCCAAATGTGGAGTTAGGGCATACGTATGTCAGCACTGTTCATGACGCCCTTTCTTGTGAGAAACGATTAGAAAGAACGCCCAAAGCTGACCGCAAGTACCGGAAAGGAATCTAAAATCTGTTTGAACACTAACGTTTTTTCAATTTTGATTCCGTAACAATGTCTGCTTCCAAAAAGTAATATATACCTTTGGTCTCGTGTTTGTACGCATTGGTGAACCAACATCATCTTACATATTAATGCTTATTTTCGATAATTATTATTGTCATCTTTATTTATTTTTATCATCATCATCGTCATTATCATCATTACGATCTTTCCATGATAAGTTTCTTTGAAAAGCCTAATAACTAAAAGGTTGGGATAGGAAACAAATTCTAGTTTTTAATTCCCAACATTTCGGTGTCTTAATGATGCATTTATCAAGTAAATAATTTTGAATCAATTGAATGTTTAACAAAAAGTATTATTATGTAAAGAGCTGACCCTTTACTGAATCACTTTATTACATTTAGAGATCACTTTATTCTCATTCATGTGTTTGATCGAAGACAAATTTGAGTGCGATGGAAAAATACCTTCCCATTATATAGAAGATACGCCAATGACACTCCACCAAGCCTAGTAATACCGCAGCATCTTATTTCTTAGATATTATAAAAACTTGTCACAGCTATGTACAGTTTACAATAGAACTTGAAAACAAAGGTATGTTTGCCTTTTTTGCACCCAACCTATCAACAAATTGTCATGAAGACACACCCAAAACATCGTGAATTAAAAACTAGAGTTTGTTTTCTTCCTCTATATTTTATATTATTATATACACCTCCAATAAAATTTCTTCGTTCCTAAAGGTTGCTCCCCACTCCTCATTCCTCACTTTCACAACTGTGTACACACTAAAACAATGTCTTGGCATCCTTTGTTCTGCAGTGTAAGGCTGCAGTTTAGTCGTTGTAGTTCCAGTTCTCAACAAAACTCTTAAATTCGAAAGTTTCCAAAACTTTGGAGCAGCCACTGAGCAATCATTAAAGAAAGCCATTGACCAAAATCGCAGAGCCAGTTGGGTAGTGTACGGATCACAGTTCAAAGGACAGGTGTAATTGCCAAACACTAAGGAATAGCAAAGCCATGTAGCTTCATCCTTGTCAGTGAAAGAGGTAACTCGTCTTAAGATCAAAGTTCCAGAAATAGATATTTGTGTCAGCATCTTAGAGTTTAGCCGATGATGAAGATGGCAATTCTTTTAACCAGTTAATAAGAATGTTGTTGAGTTCCAGTGGGCTGCAAAGAAATATCAGTTTATCTGAATAACTAATCCATCATTTAAATCCTTTATCATTCATTTGGTAAATTCTCTCTCTGGATTGCCTCTAAACCAATGGTTAGTTTTTTTATAGCCTATTAAACGTACTTGCCAAATTTGGAAGACTAACGTCAACAATACAAAACCTAAAAGTGATTGGATGGTTGACATGGTTTTGCCACTAGGCACTACATTGAGATTGTTGACGAATGACGTTACGCCTCCTCAGCATTGAAGAAAGGGAAGATGACTGACTGGAAGTTGGAAATATCAGGCAAGCAAGAAAATTTTTAAATACTAACAAAAATGATAATGAAGTGAAAGCGAAAAACATAAACGGAAGTTACCTTCGGCTTTAGAAGGTAACAGGCACTCTGGGTCACGTGACCACAGTCTGGACTGTCATACAAATCCTTGGAAAATACCCTATTTTCTGTTGAAGTTAGTGGCTAAAACCAATACCATTTTGTCAGAGCTGATTAACTGAAGGCAGTTATTGTCATAACCTCGATCAAAAAAGTTCCTTATTTCTCTTTTTAAACTGTAATCAGCCTTATCCAGAGATTTTAAAGCACTGCTGGATTGCTATAGCTATAACCTCATAAAACAGTTTATGCTTGTACTTAATCCTACCATTTTTTCTCTTGTTTAACACTTGTACTTGTTCGCTTAACCTACTTTTTCCAACAGTATCAAAGTTGGGGTATAATTGTTCTTGTTATCAGAAGTTAAATAAATTATCTCACTTCTTTTATTTGTGAATCACCTAAAGAGAGGCTGCTTGCCTCAGAGAATAACGAGTCTTGGAATGCTAGAAGGCTAACTAGTAAACCAGTTCTTAGTGCAAAACTTACCATTCCAGGGGAGCAAAATGGGACGATTCGTCGATGTGTGCTCTTTTTAAGTTACAAACCTAGAGTGAGAAACGACCACAATAGCAGATATTTGAGTTGATGTACTTGACCCAAATGTACTTGAGCGAAAAAAAATAAATAGTTAAATAATAGCTAGTACTGAGCGACAAACGCTGAAACAATCTTAAATGAACTGTTCCTGAGCATGTTTAGACTGTCTTGCTGGTTGAAAGGATCCACAACTTTAAAAGTACTGTATTTAAAATTTATATTAGCCATTTGAAGCATTATTACCCATTGTTCCATGTTTCGAGAACGTTCAGGGGTGATAACTGGGTCTTTTCCAAGTGTTATCATAAGACTTGGCTGTAGAATCTACAAAGTATTGCACACAATGTTAGAATTTGTACGTTATGATATCCCTCTAACTCCGTGTCTTCTATATTTTTCATTCAAGTAATTAACTGTGGACTATAATCAGTTCCATGAGTGTCCTCTTCAGATGAACGAAAAATGAACGACAGAGTAAACGACTGAATGAAGGTTGGAGAGATGGATTAACGAAAGGACGATTAGACAGACGGTGATGGTGACTGCCACCTAATATTGCTACCTACCAAAACAGACTATAACTTTGAGGGGTATAGAAAAAACTTTGACTATGACTTCAGCATCTAAGATTATAACATTTGCTAGCAACACGACCAAATTCTTGACTTCCACAAGAACTACGACTACAACGACAACCGCAACTACTCTTACGACTACAGCTACAACTGCGACTAAAAGTTCAACTAAGTTCGATTTACAACAAATTGCGATGGCTTTAACTATAGTTAGACTGTTACGACTACAGCCCTGCCACTAGTACTGTTGTGGTATTTTCCAAACATCAACATCATTAGCTTCATAGGAGCAGCCGAAGCAATTACCAAAATTAACAGTAGTACACAGTTACATGTAATATTGTAATGATAATTAAACAAGAAACCGCTACATAATGACGCCCATGAAATATTTAGTTCTAGGTGTCTTTATATTGATTTATAGCTGTTAAATTTCATTCACCTTCCTTCCTGCAGATTGGCAACTCCATTGCCAATCTTTCTCCCTGGTTCTGTACCAATTCAAACTACTCCTGTAACCAGATAATGAAGTAATTCAATCCCTTTTTGCTAGTTATAACATTAGACTCTAAAATACTACAAGTGCTGTTAAAAAAACTCCTCAGCTGATCTACACAACAAAGTTCTTTGTTCAAGCATCATCTCCTATTAAGGCTAATGTCAATTGCATCCAAGACGCCTTCCGTTCTGACATATAGTCATAACAAGCCTTTGAAAGTGTCAAACTCTACTAGTGGGAATGGAGTGGAGAGAGGGGGGGGTTGAGGAGGGTAAGAGACTTTAAAGCTGTTTGAATTGGTGTTTTCTCAACAGATTTATATCAACTGAATCATAATGTAGAAACGTTAAAATATAATTCAGCTGCACCGCAACTGCAAACTTGTGTAAAAAATACACAAAATAACTATTTCAATTTTTGGGCCCCAAAGAAAACAAACGAGGGGTTGGAATTTTTCCCAACAAACAACCTTGGTTATTTTTCATGTAACAAGTTTTAGAGAATTTCGCTTTTTATCTATCTGGTATACTACGTTTGATCAATTTTCATTTTTTCAGTTTCAACTTGTTATGTAAGGAGAACCTAGATCATGTTGATAAACAGGATAAAATAGTTTAACTAAATTATTCACTGATACCAAAGTTAAGTACCGAAATGATTCCATATGTTTGCAGGTTGGTTGTAAGCTCCTCAAGTCGAGTGCTCGGAAAAAAATCTGAGTTACTGACGGGAATCGAACCCGCAATCCTCTGATTGCCGTTCAGATGCTCTACCCACTGAGTTACACCAACTCATCTAGGATTAGAGTCATAACTATTGAACATAATCGAGCGAGCAGTTGCGAGACGTTTGTCAAGCGGCAATAGATAAGAACTTAACCTGTGACTCGGCTTCCCATGTGAGTCTCTCGATCTGGCTCAGTGGGTAGAGCATCTGATCAGTTGCAGGTTCGATTCCCGTTACTCACTCAGAATTAGTTTCTGAGCATTCAACTTGTAGACCACTTTCTACCTAAAAAATAAGTACCTGAACCCAGTTTTACTAAATGTTTCCACAAAATAATCCAAGTCATCTTCGGATAAAATTGGACTTCTTTTAATATTTTCTGGTGCTCCAGCCATTAGCCCACCTACACAACAAGATACATGCGATTAAGTGTTCAGATTTCAGTAGAAAATACTCCTGTGCTAGAAAAAATATCATTGCTAAAATTATAAACATGCTAAAATAACATGGATATATATACAGCATTTGCTCCTTTGTTTATTATGAGTTCAAAATTTCGTTGTTTTTTTAATAAAAACTTAAACATTTTGCTAAATTACGTGAATAGGTATACAACATTTGCCTCTTTTTAATTTTATTATGAATTCAAAATTTCGTTTTCTTCTTTTTCTACTACAGACGCTTTTCTTCTTGCTCAACTGCAAGCCAGGAACAAAATAATTGGCATGTAAAAGCTTCAAGGAATCCTCCACTCTAACTCAAATTTGAAGATTTGGTGTACATTAATCTAACGCCAAGAAATTTAGTTTGATCATTTCCACGGTTTTTATTTCCCGCGCACTGCCATTTTTAAATGTGGCACGTCATGGTTGCAGTGTCATTGCTATTGTATTTATCGAAAGTGTGTGTGTGTGTCATCGAGAGTGGAGACTGGCACTACAACCAAAACATGTTATGCACATTTCAAAATAGTGATGTGCAGCAAATTCAAATCGTAGAAAATGGATAACCAAGTTTGAGCTGCTGATATCGACATTGACCTAACAAAGACCAAGAATGCTATACAGTGGAACACAAACCTCTCTCTAGGACATCTGAAGTAAAATCACCACCAAATCCTGGCTGAAATAAAAACGCATTCAAGTACACAAGACATGAAAAACTAGAAAATAATGATTGTTAAACAAAATAAATCTAACGCCTAAAAATTTAACACAGAGATATCTGTAACATAAATCAAGCTAAACCCATGCAGAGAATGCCATATGTAATGTTGAAAACACAACCTAAAAACCAAACATTATACTTATATTATGGTTGCCATTATTTGATTGAACTAAAATAAATCTCAAATAGGCCATTACCCTATTTACGTCAACTTACTACAACTACCAGAATCTTTGTCAGTTTTCTCTTGTTATTTAGATGCACGAATTCCTCTGAGAATCAGTTTCAAACAATTATCTTTTTTTGTTGAATTTCCTGAACAAAAGAGACCTCGCAAAGCTTTCTGCCAGTAGTTGTAATAAAAAACCGCAAAATGGGGTAATGGCCTATTGGTAACAAACACAATTGACTCACTATTATATCCTCATCTTTCCTTGAGCGAAGAACAAATTTAAAGAATCTTCCAATGTCTTTTTCAAACTCGGCTTCAGGAGGACCCTAAAAGATTTTTAGGAGAACTTGTAAGCTTTATTTAACAACTTTATTACTGGTGAGTAAAGTTTTTAACGACACACATGAGAAATAAACACACACAATGTAATTTACCTTTCAACACACCCATCCCAAAAATATCGGTGTGATGACCGAGCTCTGACTCGAGCCCACGTCTCCTGTTTTCTAGTCAGGTATGATGACCACTACACCATCGGGTATTCACCATGCTGACAACATAGTAAATTAGCGATGAGTTTTTGGCGGTGGTACGTGGGTCGCCCAAGGGCCTGATACTTTTCTTTGTGTGTGTATCCAACCTCTGTAAACCCATTTATTTTCAGGGTTTCTGAACACAAAGTCAATGAATTTTGATAATTTTTTTAACGACTTTGTGAAATTTTTAACTGAGCAGCAAAAAGGTGCTGCTATGGTTTGAGATGATCTTTGATGAAATAATTGTTAATACAACATACAACAAGGATAGAAAAGGGAAAATTTTGAGACTTACTAAGATGCTGAGACCCTTGTTTCTTAAAATTCAGGACTCAAACTCAAGCAACTGCAAAAAGTGGTGTTAATTTTTGTTGAATCATTTTCTTGCCAGACAAACAATTCAATGGGTACCATTTATCACCTCTGATAGTTATTAATAGCAAGAAAAAGAATCAGGTAAGCAAACAACAAGGAGACCCAAAAAGACACCAATGAAACATTACACCAATTGCATCTAAGTTAAAACACTAAGCCCACTAACATCCTGAAATTTTGATATACAGAGTTGTTTTGACCTAGCCTAAAATCATACTCGACACATCAAGCAAATGTCGTTCGTGCAACAAGCAGTGTTACCCTGACTATTTTAAAATCGGCACACAGAACAAAGCTTGTTCTGATACTACACAGGTTAACAAGCTCTGCAGACTCTATAAAGTAAAGATTCCTAGAGGTTGAGGGGTAGAGAATGTTCCCTTAAAAAATGAAAGTCTCGGCAAAACCCTGCTAGTTCTCAAAATCTTGTCACTGCTTTTTGTCATGTCGAGGTCTTGTGCTTATACTTTTTCTTCGTCTTGCAGTCTCGGATTTTCTCACATAATGGCTCGCACTCTTGGCATTTCCAGCAGATCTCAAAATCAGATTCAGCTTGAAATTTGTTTGATGTCTCAGTATTTTAAGTTTTGGTCTTAAGATTTTTGTATTGCAACATCTCGGTCTCCAATTAATCATTGCTTTCCAAAGTCTCTGTCTGGAATTTAAAAAGCCATCTCAGCACCTCAGACAGTCTCGGATTCGAAACTTCTACATTGATGTTGTTGTGTATGAAGCTTACCTCTTTATTAAAATACAGCTGATATTGATACAGATTTGGTTTGCCTTGAGCTTGAATTGCTTTTAGTGGGTTGATCTTGGGGTTGGGTGGTGTGTAGGGAGTCATGTTTGCTACAGCACTGAAACAAATCAGTTTTGGCCGAAATTAAAAAGTAACATTGATTTATACCTGTAGCAATAATCATTACTGTAAGACCGCTGTATAAATGATAGATTCATAATGGTTATAGAACTGAGGGAGTCCAGTTCAGTCTGTAATCAAGTTAACCATTAAGAGTTGCCTCATAACAATATCATAATGCTCTTGATAATAATAAAAATAAACATAAAAAGTGATAACTACCTAACTCGCTCTGGATAACGTAAGCACAGATTCCAAACAACTACACCGCCCCAGTCATGTCCTATGAATACAGCTTTTGGTATATGCTGTAAATTATATTAAGAGCAAAGAAATTAATTTGTTATACTACAAAACAGGTTTATCACTATTACAAATATGCTATATATAAATATAAATACAAACATTTATAAATCTGAGGTTAAGATAAGTGAAATTATAATAAAAATTAATCATGAATATAATTTATATTATCTTGAATATATAAACCAATAATAATTCTTGCTATCATAAATATATAGTCATAAGTATAAATATATAAACCAGAGATAAAGAAATGAAACAATACATAGACCAGTGATCAAGAAATCATAAATATATTATTATTATTATTATTAACATATAATTTATCAACATAAATATAAACATTTTATCCACAAAATAAAAAAGTAGAACAATAAATACATTTTTATAATTATATCAATATAAATATAAAAACTAGAGACTAAGAAAAGTAGAATTATTAAACTATAAAATATATATCATCATATTTCTTATTTAAAGCAAATATTTAAAAAGGTAAAATAGTAAAATTAGGAATATATTATGATGAACATTTAAATATATAAAACAAATATATAACGAGAGGTTGAGAAAATACAATAATAAAATCATAAGTATATTATCATAAACATATATACTAACATAAATATAAATATTTAATCTAGAAAAATATAAAAAAAGTAAAACCATAAAAACATTTCTAAAATAAAACTAT
>JAOBRD020260109.1:0-21248 GCA_027575215.2 Hydrozoanthus sils
TAAACACGAAGCAAAATTCATGGCAAAATAATTCTTCTCACCTTTGAATCTCGATCTTTATCTTGAGAGAAAAAGTATGCAGCAAAAAATTATGCAGAATAGGAGGCAAACCGCCCAGATACCTTCCATTACTTCCATAAACTGTGGACATTATTCGTGATCTTCTGTTAAATGCGTTCTCGGTCTTAAATCCAAAACGACGAGTTTATAAACTTAGACTAGGCGCTCATTGCCGCTTCGAAATCTGCCATGAAATAAAGTTGACATGGTCGTAAACCGGCAACCTATGACCGCCACAAATGAATTCACCAACAGCCAGAAGAAAAAAGTTAAAAAAATGATAACTGATAGTGTGTAGCTTGTCCTTTTTTTGTAACACGGAAGCCAAAATCGACGATTTCGATGCCAAAGAAGACGACTACACTTGCTCGGCGACCGCTTGTTATTCCTCCGCTTAAGACTTGAAAACTTGTTCACCCAACACGAAATCAAGTGTCAACAAACCGTCAACAAATTAGAACCCAGTACTCCGAAGCGTGGAACTACGGTGGCCCTGAGGTGACATCGACTTTTTTAGCGACTTATATTTTAGCGCGAGTTTTAGCTTTTAACGAGTTTTTTTAGCTACTTTCTTAGCTACGTTTTTAGCGAGATTTTTAGCGACTTTTTTAGCGACTTTTTAGCGACTTTTTAGCGAGATTTTTAGCGAGATATTTAGCGACTCTTTTAGCGACTTTTCAACCTTCTTATAAAAATGGCCATTTAAGACTGGTCATTCGACAAAATGATTACATACGAAACATTAAAATCAAGACTGAGTACAAATGGTCTCATATGGGAAAACAAACAATTATAGAGAAGAGGTCCATTACATTTGTGTGAAAGTTAATAATTATTAATCTGAGGTAAACCTGGAAAACAAATGGCCAAGTTTACTCACTTATCTATTTGACCAACATGTATAACTATGTGACAAGATATAATGTTCCTACATGACAAATTCATGGGAATTAAAACATTGACACAATGACGATTTATTAACAAGAACCACAACTTGTACTGTTACTTTTTGGTTTGTGAATTGATATCTAAACTTTGTAACAACTATAACAGACCGTTTACTATCTTAACTGAATGTTTTCTGAACATTCACAGTTCAAGTTTAGTACCAATATAAACTGATTATGAAAAATTATAACTTTCACTAACTTTTAAGTAACTCAAAACTTAATACATGTAAATAACTCAATATCAACGGTATATCCAACTTGACTACAGTGACAACAGCTTAAATATTATTCACTGTTACAACTTTTTAAGCAAACATTTGCTTGAAAGTAAAGTCATGTGGTTAGTGATGTACAACAAAATGTACAATAACTTGAAATCAAGTCTTGACCTAATTCAATGTTGGGTGTAACTGGAATGCATAAATGGAAGGTACAAATGTATAACGTAGGTTAATTAACTGAAACTTCATCTAGAGGTATAAAATTAATGCAATGTTAGCAAGTCCAGTAAGATAAAATGCCCAAAACAGCATGGCTTGAAGAACTTTTCTTTGCAATAATATTCATAATTGGCCAATCAAAGGAAATCCATTTCCCAGTAATGGCTGGACAAAATACTGTTCATCTCCTCACGAAATTCAGGATAAGACTTGTAACTAACTGGCAGTTCTAAAACCGAGCCACATGTATGACCAACAGGTAGTCTAGCCATACCATCCAAATTGCTGAACATCAGCGTAATCCTTTAGACCCAAATCATTGTTGACCCTATACAAAATCTTAACAGTTTGGTCAATCTTTCCTCATCCAGACCTCGTATATATCGTTGAAGATATGACACTGCTTCTCTCTGGGCAGAATTTACAGGACTTGAGTATAAAAGTGCTAGGGCTTTCTTGTTGGTTGGTTTTGCCATGTCAAATAACTTGTCAACATGATTGCAGGGAGTTGGCAAACATTGCTTCATCACACTAAGTGGTGAACTCCAGTTTTCAACAATGTACAGAGGGTACTGAATTATTTCTCTGTGGGCTATTTCCAAGATAACACTTCTCACTTTCTCAGGTTTGGGAATGGTTTTACAGTTATATCTATCCAAAAACTCAATCCGCTCTTTCTGTTGTTCTTCACTAAGTTTATTATCAATAGAAATGCTAACCAATTCCTTTTCATCTCTGCTCAAATAACCAAGGAAATAATTCAACAGCATGACATCTGTGACCTCACCTTCCCCAAAAAGGGCTGCAACAATAAATGCTTTGTTTAGTTTCACTGGAAAAAATTTCAGCTGTTGGTATCCCTTGACAAGAATTCTCCCAACTGATTCCCATTCAACAAGTTGGAAATCATGTCTGATTGCTGGGACCCTCTCATCTTCACCATTTGAACAGGAGTCATAGAAACAGCTCCAAAATGCAGACAGGGCATCAAGAAAAACACCCTTTGCATCTACGACTAGCTCATTTTTTCCAAAAGCATAAACCATTCATTTTGGTGTCATCTTTAAATTTGTCGATCATGTCAGCCATTAAATATGCTCTCCTTATCCTCAAAACTCTGCAGAAATATAAAGTATTAAAACATTCGATGTATTCACACAACAATATTTAAATGTGAATAAATATTGTTAAAGACTGATACAATTAATAATAAAAAATCTTGATTAGGCTAGTTAGTAAAAAAAACCCGAATTTTGTTTAGCATCCAGATTTTTCATAAAAAATGAGAAAGCAGCCCATTTTAGTTTTTTAAATTTACTTCAACTTTTTTTTCAAAATAATATATATTTATTAAAGCAAAAAGCAGATGCCTGGAACTGCAAGTCTTGAAGAGCTTGCAAATTGAAGCATCACATGCAACAGAAGCAATGACTCAAGACAAGTGTACTGTAATAAGCTTGTACGTGAGCGATAGCATTGCCTATAGTATCAAATTTGATACTTTTGGTTCTGATTCAAAATACAAAAAATTGGTGTCCGGACGAAAAATGCCTCATATGACTCTGATGTGCAAGTCTCTTAAAATATTGTAGGTATAATTGAACTATAACATAACAAACCTCTTCAATGGAAAATAACCCCATAACACTATCTAGAGAAAGTAGGCAGAAAACTAATCTTTCAGTGTAACTACAACGTTAAATTATTAAGTTTAGAATTGCCGTTAGCTGTTTATAGCAGCATTTTATCAGCTTAGTCAGAATTACAGGGAAAAATCACTTTGAACACATAAACTACTTTGAAATGAGATAGCTTTTTGTTTTTAAAAATGTAAAGTCTGGTCATTTTGTTGATATTTTGTTGGTGTTTTCAATAAAGCAATTGACCATACAAAAAAAGATGGCGGCTGTACATTTTACCACAATGCATAGCGAGCATTGTACCGCTAAAAGAGGCTCAACGAAGGTAACAATTGGTAAAACTCTTCCTTGTACTAAAAACACTGTGTTTCAAATTTGAGGTTTACAGGTTCTCTCCCTTGTTTTTATGGGCAATTTATTACGTTTTTTTTCACTAGGAATTGTGGGTAAATGTACAGGTCGCCATCTCTTTTATTATGGTCAGTTATTCCACTCACAGTTGATGGGTATAAGAAGGTTACTGCCAACTTGGTGGCTATGTGCCTTGTAATTCAACCATCTCATATCTAATGCATACTCATGGAGTAATTGTCGAAACATTACCTAACATGATCGTGAGTATCATTTTTGGCTGATCATTTGTGTGGGTGCTAGTTCCTGACCAGTACTTGGCTGTGAAAATTCAGTTTGTTCACCAGGTTCACTGTTCATTGATAATCTATTAGTTGCATCAGTGCTAAATGTTGCTGGTGTATACATATAGCACTGGAAGATGTCTGGTCACTTCTGGGTTGAGGAGATTCGACTGGTTCATTGGATGGTCTCTGGTTGCTGGCTGATTGTGGGAATTCTGCTGTTCCTCCCACAGTACTACATGTTTCATGTTCACTGTCAACCCCGTCATCTGTCGTTTGTTCATCATCATCACACTGATAATGAATAAATGCAAGTTAGAATGATAGAAAGAACTAATGAATCAATGAATCAAAGAATTAATGAATTAATGAATGAAAGAAAGAATCATAGAATGAAAGTAATAATCAGAGTATGAATAAAAGAAATTAGAAAGAGGAATTTAATAAGCATGTCACTACTTGAGTTACTAGTCTAGGACAGTGTACTAATATGAAACAACTAATTTGACAACAGAATCAATAAAACTGTCTTTTTTATTCTGACTGAAGCATGGTAAAACGTTTTATCCTTACATATCATAAAGTATGTTTCCAAAATGATTCAACTTCCAATCAACTTGGATTATAGTAATGGCAAATCATTGTTTTCACCTGTTGACTCAATATCTGTGGCAGCATAACTTGACGAAAGTTGTAACCTCTATCAACTCGTTTTGGGTTTCCAGCACCAGTAATCTGTTTCTGCTAGAAGACAGTACAAAATTCATATCATAAAAATATGATGGGTACCAGATACTAGTAGAGATAGTCAGGTATGTTTGAGCAATTCTAAACAATGTTGCATAATTTGGAATCTTAGATTGCCTTACAGTACATGTATGTATACACCCACTGTTTTGTAATAACGTACTGGTATATGGATTGAGGAGATAAGAACATGAACACTCTTTAAAATACACACCTTCCTCTTAGTCTGTCCTGAACCATGTGAAATGTTGTCTTCTGACTCACTTTCAAAACCACAACATAATAGATAATACAAAAATATGAATTAGGATTTGACAATTAGGTTTTATTTTTGTGTGACATTAAATGGTAAGACACATCATTCTTAAAATTGAAGATTTCATTAAAACCAAAGATGTGTCGGTACTGTATATAGGCTAGGGATGGTCATTTCCACATTAACATTAGCTGAAATTTCACCCAAATGCAATGTGTTAATTTCTATTTTAAAATAATTAATCCTAGCTGAAGTACAACTACTGTACCACATCATACATGTGTACATTTTTACAGCAGAAAAAAACACCAGACAAGTTAATTAAGACAATAAGCTAATGTACTCAGTAGCTGTCGAGTTAAGTGTAAGTCGAATTGGGTTTCAATAAAAAACTAAATTTTGTAGTTGTCAAACTTGATCTATAATACAAGATCGTGATCAGACTATGTAAGAGTGAATACATATATGCAACTAAGAATAATATCCAGATGCCCTTCAAATGCACAGTCATAATCCATGATTACTACTAGTTTCTTACAAATTATGCTGCATTGTTGATAATCTCATTCCTCAAACTTACATCTTGTCATAAACTACAGTTATAAGGGCAACAGTGTTACAATGAAACATTTAAAGATTGTCCTGAAATATTTAAAATTCAGTTGTTCAGGTACAAAATACTGTGAAATGACCCACCTTGGACTGTCACCTTGCATTATAACTTTTGGTACTGTCATTCTTTCAACTGTGATCCAGCTGTCAGTTACTGTATCATCACAAACACTATCAGGACCATAGCCCAAGAAATTAATTTCTTCTTTTGGGTAGTCAGATGTTGTCCCAGTTTCTGTCATATTCAAAACTAGTTTGTTCAGAACTATTATTGGCTGTGATGGTTTCAACTTTGGCAAGCCACATCCAGAAAGTGTAAAACTCTCTAGATGAACAGACAGGGAGCCCACCCAATCGTAGACTGCACTCATATTCTCTGTCTCCTTGAACGTCCTCTTCTATACACCTAGTGTAAGATGTCTAACAGATATATGTACTGCTGGCTCACCATCAACAGGCTCAAAACAATTAAACAATTGATAGTCTACCCTTGTCATCAAATACAATATAGCTGTGGTTAATGAGTACATGTTAATGTAATGTGCCAGAGTGAAGTCATCTTTGGACATTTCATTACATTTGAAGTCTCCCAAAGTAGACACAATGTTTGATAACTTTCCAAAGAAGCTTTTACCACCAGGGAAAAATGCTGATTCTCCAAGAGCTATCAGTTCTTCAATGGTTGCGTTCATCTTCGCACTTACAGTTCTTGTTCCTCCACCTTTTGTCAAACGAACTGATACGTACTTGTTCTGCCTGTCATGAAAATGCAACCAGCCTGATAAAAACATGATAATGATAATTAGTCTAATAAAATATTAATGACTGTTAACAATTTATTGATGATATTGAACCCTTTTCATGCAACATGCTATTGCTGAGTAGAGTAACAAGTACTTAAAAATAATTTAACAAATAAACATTTCACTACATTTTCTTTGTGTGAATTAATACTTTTGTTTCACTATACAGTGTGCCTTGTAGGTCCTTTAGCCTCTAATAGTTTAATCCACTGAACCAATTTGTTTTTTGTTTAACCCTTAAATGTTTACCCTAGGCCTTCAAACACCAAGGTTTATGGGAGGGCCCATGATTTTCAAAAATGGGTACAGATGAAAGCTGGCCATTTGGTATGTAAGCAGTTTTGGCCTTGCTAATTATTTTCCATGACAACAATTAAGTTTATATTAAGAACTGTTGCTATGGCAACAGCCATTGGCCAACATGGCCACCATCTTGGATTTTTCGAAAATTTTATTTTCAGTAAATTTGTAACAAATTTGCTTGGAGTTAATAGAAAACATGTATTTATAGGCTCAAATAGGAAAATAAGATTCAAAAAGAAAATGAAATAATTGAAAACAGAACAAATTTTGTGAAAAAATTTCCATTTTGTGATTAAAACTTTGATTTGCATAATTAATTTTGCATAAATTATAAATGATGACATCATCCAATTAACGTCAAAACATGTGTTCTTAATTAGACTCCAGGTACTGCAAGTTTTATTTTAATTACATACTGCAATGCTTGAGATTTTAGGTTGGAAAAACCTTGGGGGGCCCCATAAACATTTAAGGGTTAAGTGTTAAGTAGCACCTTTCCCCCTAAGTTAGGCAGTAAAATGAAACACACAAATAAATGAATGAATGAATTATGGTATGGGTCCTGTGAGTGGGTTTTTACCAATAGCAACAAATGATTTCACAATGAAAGTTATTATATATATTTATATGGTCATATAGTGTTTTCCTTTGGCCAACATGTGAGGAGATGTTTCCTCAATCTTTATATAAAGTTGCTTTTATAAATATCTTACCTAGTTTAATCTTGCGAAGGCTCGAAGCCTCTCTAGCCCTAGATCTGACAGCAGATGGTTTGGACTTCTTTTGGATTTTAATTCGCAGAATGTCCAAAAGATTTCTATTTTTTTCAGATTTGTTGGCATCATCAGCTTTAAGTTTTGACCTTGCAAACGAACGAAGGGAAATAATATCTCCCTTCTTTTCGATTCCCAGCTCAGTAAGTTCCTGGTTTGAAGCATTTAATATGGCAGTTGGGACCATCTAAGAGAACATAAAATTAATATTATTCGTGAGTGTACATGGGGCAAAATATTAATAAGCTATATTTCGTTTGAGTTAACCATTTTAAAAACGGTTGTTTGTTTGCTAATACAATGGAGGACCATACCTTCTCCATCCTAAACTTGTCGATGCAATCTGGATTTACTCTCCTTTCCTCGAGGAATTCACAAATCTGTCGGCCAAGCAAAACATGATCAACTAGGAGTTTTGAACGTGCATTCAATTCAAAGTCAAATCCCAAAACCTTAAAACTGGTGATAGGTACGGTGTTCGAGGAGTATCAAATAAAAAAAAATTATGATTTTAAAAGAAACTGTTACTTGATTTTAAAAGTTGTAAACTTAATTATGAAAATTTATCAACTCGATTTTAGAAATTTGTCAACTTGATTTTAGAAATTTGTCAACTTGATTTTAGAAATTTGTCAACTTAATTTTAGAAATTTGTCGACTTGATTTCAGAAATTTGTCAAATTGTTACCCTTGAACGTATCTTGGTTTCGAAAATGGTACGCATCTTGATTTCGAAAATGGTACGCTTGAATGCATCTTGATTTCGAAAATGGTACGCTTGAATGCATCTTGATTTAAAAAATGGTACGCTTGAATGCATCTTGATTTTGAAAATGGAACGCTTGAACGCATCTTGATTTTAAAAATGCGCTTTTAAAATTTCAAAAATATGTTTGGCCTAATGACGTCAAAGCTGGTACCAATGTAAACAGTCAAACACGCGAACTGTGCGGAGAGCAAGCGATCGATTCATTGTCATGTGTCGCAACACGCGTATCGCTCAAACTCTACTTGTTCGCCTAGGTCTTAGATTAAACCTCACTGTTCTGTTTCTTCTCAAAACATCCGCTTCTCCGATCTCGAGTTTTCAATAACTAAACAGTCTTATATTTTGTCTCTAGTAATAACTTAAGGAAAAAATACAAAGATTTTCTTTTGAGACAATAACATACAACTGTTTGTTCTTTCCTCTAGCTTTGTAATGATAATTTTAAAGGTACTGTACTTTTCATCTATGTACCAATTCAGTGATATAATTCTCCTGCTTCCGAATCACATTGTTCTCCTATTATACCTATGTTCATGCATGTAAAGTTATCTAATTATTTAGCATCTCCTTAAAGCCTCGCTCTGCCGCCCCTATTTTGTATATTCAAATTTAGAAGGGTGCAGGATTGCTTAATTAACCCTATGGTTGTAAATCCTGTGCCCTCCACTCTACAAAACTGTAACTGTAAACATATGTTATATATACTAAGTGGTAAATAAAATCCGTTGAATCCGTTGAATCCACTTCAGATCGATTTGTTCGTTCTCTGTTGAATATTGTTCTGCTGTTGCTTTTTTATGACCTTGTGACTGTCAGTATTTTTCTTCTTTTGAATCGTGTGGCACTAGTCACGCATCGTTCCAAAGAAATGCTGACGCGCAACGAAATGTTAAATATATTAATAATTCTTGAATGAAAAAATCAGCTTCAAGTAGTAAAAGCAAAGTCGATAGAAGCTGGAAGAACTGCAAAAAGGATATACCAGGCTATGACGTCATTAGGCCAAGCACATTTTTGAAATTTTAAAAGCGCATTTTTAAAATTAAGTTTGCATTTTTCAAGATGCATTCAAGCGTACTATTTTCGAAATCAAGCGTAACGATTTGACAAATTTCTGAAATCAAGCCGACAAATTTCTGAAATCAAGTCGACAAATTTCTAAAATCAAATTGACAAATTTCTAAAATCAAGTTGACAAATTTCTTAATTCAAGTTGACAAATTTCTAAAATCAAGTTGATAAAAATTTAATATCAAGTTGATAAATTTTCATAATCAAGTTTACAACTTTTAAAATCAAGTTAATAGTTTTTTTAACATCATAATTAGTTTTTTATTTGGTACTCCTCGAACACCATAGATAGGTGTTAATATTTGGAGTTGCTTTACTTAAGTACCTCATTGATTCCACTATCAAACGAACGAGAACGTATACCATTCGCCATTTTGGCCAGGCCACGTGCAGAGAACCCGAGCCTGCAATGGAAATCGGTCAGTGGTAAAAGTCGAGTTGCTAAAAAAATTGCTAAGAAAGTTGCTAAAAAAAAGTCGCTAAAAAAGTCGCTAAAAAACTTGCTAAAAAAAGTCGCTAAAAAAGTCGCTAAGAAAGTCGCTAAAAATCTCGCTAAAAATCTCGCTAAAAAAGTAGCTAAAAATCTCGTTAAAAGCTAAGACTCGCGCTAAACTATAAAAAGTCGCTAAAAAGTCGATATCACCTCAGGGCCACCGTAAATAATGAAATCTACCTTACTTCCATCTCTTTTTTTATGTTAATGAACTGCTCACTTTTTGCCTACTTTTTTTCTGGTTAATTCGGTGCCTAACATACTACTTCCATAAAACATTTTGTTATAATTTTCTAACCGCTCTTCCTCATTAATGAAGATCTATACGCCGAGTCGCTTCGCCGCGAGGACAATTTGGAAAAAATTGAAAACACAAGTGGTATTGATCATAGATTTCACGAGGAACCAGGCGATTACATGTTTATGATATCGAGGGAAAAACTCTTCATTTTTGCATAATTTAACTCATTTATCCCAAGTTTCTTCAAAAATTGCTGGAGGTGTAATAAAATCTTTGCAATCTCTAAAAACATTCGGAAATCTTCAGAAGAGGTTTGAAATCGTTTCTAAGGCATTTTTATGGTATTTAAAAAATTCGAAAATCTTCGGGGGTTTTCGGAAACGTTCGGAAATCTTTGGAAATTGTCGAAAACCTTCGGAAAATGTTTCTAAGGCTTTTCAGACTTTTTAGAATTTTCGGAAAGTCTTTGGAGATTTTCTGAAGTATACCAGCGACCAACCAGTGCTAAGTAACTTTGCCCTGAGTAAAGAAAAAATTCCCCCGCTGTAGTAATTTTGCCCTCTATGTTATAACGCGGAAAGGTGAATGAACAACCTTATTTAGATTACAAGAGCCTTGTACTGCAGTATTCTAATTATTAACTGCACTAGCCACATGCAGTCGTTGACAACCTATTTTAATCAAAAGGTATCGAACGTCCAGGCCGCCCTCCAAGCTGGGTCACGTGGTACCCAGGCATGTATTAATGCTATTAGCACAGTCAATGGAGTTGTAAGTGACTTGGATACGACTGTACTTTTCGCTACGTCTGGAACTTTGAGCCCCGAAACTGAAGGAGATACTTTTAATGATCATAGGTAGGTAGAATGTGTCCGTGTGTCTCGAGATGCGTACTCAACCGGGTGCGTGAATGTGATGTATCAGTATTTGTGTGTGTGTGCTCATTCGGGCTTTAGACAGATACGAGTGAATTTTCTATACCCAAACTAGCACCATGTTTTAATGGCCCATATGAACAAATACCTCCTCACTTTCTCACCTGAGAACCTCGTAAAGACGACGTATTTTCTATGTCTTGACTTTGGTTGTTTTAGAGGGGAGCACTGTATGTTGATTTCTTGCTGACAATAAAATAAACTGCGACAAAAAGGTTAGCCGTAAAGCTGGGTGCTGGTAACATTTTTTTTCCATACAAAACTCGCCTTTTGGGATTTCTTTTACCTTCATCACAAAGAGGATATTTTGAAAAAAGCCAATAGTCTTAAACAAGACACTAAGGAACTCGTCAGTGCAGCACAGGCCTCCCAAGACGTGCTAGCTACTGCTGCCTAATCGGCTGTTGGTACAGTGACATCACATAGTGATCACGTGAAACTTGCTGCAGCAGCCCTTGGCCCAGATGAGAGCGATACTCAGGTTGGTTTTCAATTTGCTTCTAAGTTGGAAACAGTTGACATACTTGGAACAAACATGTACACAAAAATAGTTTCTTTGCTCATGAAAAATTCTTTATAATTTTAAGACTCAGGTGTCGTGTACTAAAGTGAAGTCAGCTGTAGATGAGTTATTATCATTGCTTATAGTTAAGATATGTAATTGTCATTACTTGTGGGTGAGTCAACTGTTTTTGTCATGTCGAGATCTTTGTTGTTAAACAGCAATTGTTGCTTAATGCATGTAAAGATGCCCTCGTTAACCTTCTTGGTGCTACGAGCAACGCGACCGGAAATTCCGTACAAGACCCAACTATTTTTAAGAACGTTTTATTTTATTCTCAGAATATTCTTGATATTTTTACCAAACGTATTTTGTATTTCCTGGAGAACAACTTAGTGAGAACAACGTGACTGGATTTTATTTAAGAAGCTCGTAGTCCTTCTATTTTGCTCAAACACAAAGGTCTTATACCTTATTCTTATTTCCGGAAGTATAGTAAAGCTATGAAGTGAGTTAATCCACGATTTTGTGCCGTAATGTGGCAAAAAAGTTACTGAACATTCCCAAGCCTCGGTTGTGTTCTTAGCATGTACTTAGGTAATTCCCCAGTTTTGCATGCGCATCTTTACTGCGCATGTTAGACATTTAAAAATGTTTACACATTTTTAACATTTTGTAGTGAATGTTGAGCTCTACAGAACATATTATGAAAATAATGAGAAAAAGTAGCTTTCTTCATGATGTAGAGGGACTCGTTCCAGTCTCCCTTCGGAAACGGGGAAAAACAGCACATGTTTTGCCAGATTTCCTAGAGTTTCTCCAAAACAAGCAAGGGTGCTGTACAATTGTTTTTTCACCAATCAATCAAATTTCAACAGGACTCTTTGAAGGGAAAAAATAGGAAAAATTTTAATGTTGCAAATCACATGGGCACATCTCTTTTTTTATTTCATATTTGCAATTTACATATATTGATTGACAAATGGGGAAAGTTTGACAAAAATCTCAGTCAAGGTTCTATTTCAATTGAATGACCTTAGATTAAATTTTGGCCGATCTTCAGCTTGACCATCTTCTCATACGAAAAAGGAATATACTCTTCATTTGTTTTGAAAATGATTTAGGTTTCTCCGACGAATGGCTGATACCAAAGTGGTGATAGTTGTGATGATTTTGGTGCTAATTTAAAAATAAGTTGATATTATACCAATTAGTATAAGTTCTAATGAAACGAAATCTTTGATAACAAAGATCTAAGTTTGTTCATTTTAATCAAGTTGATGAAGATTGTGTTTAATGAAGATTGTGTATAAAGGGTAGACTTTCTGCAGGCAATTTAAGTAGCCGTAGTCGTCGTAATTGTAGTGGTGTGAGAATCTCATAGGGCACGACGTTGCGACAATCTTGGATATTGTGGTCGAGCGGCATTAGGTCGAGTGAAAGTTTCCTTTTCGCTTTTTTGATAACAATTATCTGTGAAAAGAGAATTTGCTTTTTAACTTGTCGTGAACCGTGTTCTATTTTTAATTTTGCGTTTAAAATAATAACAATTAATTATATAGTTATGAGTGTTTTACTGTAAAATACGCCACTCGTAGATTTTATACGAAACTACATCCGGGGTACGAGTGGTATTTGTTCCATATCCTCACTAGTAAAGATACCGTGACGTCATTTCCTTGTTTTTCCCGCTCATTTCGGCGCGCGTTGTCAAAACACGAAACAGCGAAACACACATATCTATATAACAAAAAAATTTATACGTTGGCGCGAACATCTGAGTTTTCTCTTCGCGGTAAAAAAATTTACTCGTTCGCGATACCGATCATGTCTTTAATTATCTGTAACATAAACCAATATGCGCATTGTCCTAGTCTTGACCCAGAGCCTTCGACACGTGAGAACCCCGTGTCTGGCCGGGGCAGCAACGAAGAACGATTAAGAAACACCAACGAAAAAAGATTAAGAAATTCAAGAAGCGCCATGCAGTGATGAAAGAAAAACAGACCAGCTCAACGAAAATGATGGCGAGTTCTCAAACGACAATGGTTTTCTCTTTCAGAAAGGTGGTACCCAATCTCGACTATTTAACAAATTACAAAGAACTTGGGTTCATCTTCACAATACAGGGGCCCGAACAAGAAGCAAGTGAATGATGAGAACCTCAAATAGGCAGTACTTTTGGCCCCGGTTGGTTTTTCAGGATGAACGATGTAAGTTTAAGCACTTGATTGGTTTTTATGTCAACCTTGTGTTTTACAAATCTGTCGCCTTAGCCACAAGTTCTCGAATCTGATTAGTTGAGAACAGTGCTGTTTTTCGTAAACACAGTGCAAAAAATAAAATTCAGTGCAATTTTACTCTACAACTACGACTGTGACTACACTTTCGACTACACTGTAACTACGACTACGATTACGATTTCAAATACGTCTTGGAGACTACAGTTACTACGACTGCGTCTACGAATTCGATTTCGACTACGACGACTTGGAGTACGACTACAACAACTACGGTTATTACGACTACGACAATTACGACTTCGATTTTGACTGCGACGACTTGGAGTACGACTACGACGAATACGACTACCTCGACCACTAAGACTACTACGACTGACGCTACGAAAATTACGATTACCACTACAATTACGGTTACGACGACTACGCTACAACTACTACATTTGCTACAACTGCAAGGACTAAGACTACTGCAACTACTTCGATTACTGTTACAAACACGATTACGACTACGACAGCGAATGCTACTACTATTTACGGCTACGGTTACGACTTCGGCTACGACTACACAACGATAACAATTACAATTATGATAACGAATATGACTTCAATGATTCGACTGTGGTTTTCGTTATTACAACTTCGCAGTTTGTTCCTTTTTCACTGATTAGAGACTTTTTTTATACAACTTGCTCTGTAGTTTTGGTGTGTATACTATTAAAAATTAATCACACAACTTTTCTCGTTCAATTTGAAATAAATTGCATGCAATTTGAACCCGAAGTCGTGTGATTACCTACATAGATAGCATTTTTTTATCCATCTTTGTTTTGGCTCACCAAAACAAGATTCCAACTTTAACTCTTGTTTGTCGTAGTTGAGGCGTGATTTGAAAGTTGCTACTGCAGTTAATTATGTCCGGCAAACTTGGGCAGTTCGGAAAAAAAGTCAAAACTCAAGAGAAATTAATCCTAAATTTTTCGAGGAGCCTCACTATACGCGATAACATGTTTGTGACCGATCGAGGGCGAAAATTTTCAGTTTTGGCGGTATCGGACACAATCTAGCGTTGCTTAATTGCTAGTTTCATTTATCCCAAGAAGCTTCGAGTTTGAAAACCTTTGCAATCTCCGGAAGCGTTCGTAAATCTTCGGAAACGGCCTAAAACGTTTCTAAGGCATTTTTATGATTCTCAAAATTTTTCGGAAAATCGTCGGGTATATTCGAAAATGCTCGGAAATCTTTGTAATTTTTCGAAGGTCTTCAAAACGGCTAGAAAACGTTTCAAATTGCGAAAAATTCGGAAGTCTTCGGAAGTATATTTCAGCGCCCAATCAGTGCCGAGTAACTTTGCCCTGAACTAAGGAAAAATGCCCCGTTGTTATCCAATCAAATCAAGCGGCCACTCAAAAATCCTGATTTATTTGACAGTAAACTGTTGTATTTGATACCTTTATTCAACGACCACCTGTTATTAAGCGGCTGCGGCCAACTTTTTGCTGTCACAAGTGTATTAATCATGTATCATTTCGTCCATAAGGTTTTTACCACCAAACTGTCTTCAAGCTAGATGGTGACAGATGAAATAGGGTAATAACTGATTAAACAACCAGAAAAACCAAAAGACCTCTTGGGTCAATTAGGAACTCGATTGATTTGTACAAAGCGCAAGCAAAAGTTTTAGAAACATTACCAAGAATTTATTGCAACATCAATTTATGGCAACAATTTATAGAGGCAGTGAGACTTTCGCTTAATGTTAATTATCAACTGAAATTGAAAGTTTATACATTTGACTATTTTTCTGATTTTCACAACACTACAAAGGAACCTTTGGTAGCAAGATTGGCAATTAAGAGTTTGCATTCGACTCTACATCTATTTCAGTAGTTGTCTCCTTAAGATTATTACAAACATAATCATCAGACATGCCAACAGCCGTTATCTCATCATGGTTTAGATCCTGTGCATAAATGGTGGCGATTTAAATATCGCTCTTTTGCCTACATTCAAAGAGTTTTGAAAACAGGTACGCAAAGAGTACGTGGTCGGACACTAAAGATTACCAATTTTTGGTTGTGGCCTCAAACATCTTTATATCAATTAAAACTTTCACTTGGTAGAATCTGCTTTTAAAGCAGTTTTTTCAAAATTCGCATAATTTAAAAAGTTTTTCAATATGTTGAAATTTACATAAACAAGAAACAAAGGAATAACAAATATCAATAAAAACTTTCACCTGGTAGAATTTGCATTGAAAGTAATTTTTTCAAAATCCGCATAAATTTAAAAAGTTTTTCAGTATGTTGAAATTTACATAAACAAGAAACAAAGGAATAACAAATATCAATAAAAACTTTCACCTGGTAGAATTTGCATTGAAAGTAATTTTTTCAAAATCCGCATAAATTTAAAAAGTTTTTCAGTATGTTGAAATTTACATAAACAAGAAACAAATGAATAACAAATGAATAAATATGAAATTAAAAGAAACAACCTGTGCAAGAGCAAATAAAACTTTTCTCCATTCGCGGTCCATTGTGGTATGGGACGAGTTAGACAATGAACATGCGTCAAGCACGCAATCGACACGTGCAAGAGTTAAATACGATGACTTTTCTCTCACTCATCGCAATAACTTCTACATGCTTCGCATGCCGAATTTAACAAGGGCAATTTAACTCACTAGCCGATACGCAAACTGGACCCTCTGTTTTGTTAGTACAGGAAAACCTTGTTACCACCATACTAAGAATCTACAAAAATCTTTGCTCCTCAAGCTTTGATTTTAACCCGTGAACTGAGTCATCTGTAAAGCAGTACTCGCATGATTTTCTAAATCATAGCCCCAAACCCAACCCCCCCTGTTTACACGCTTGCCTTCCTTTATCTATTCCCCTTTTGAGAAGTAAGCAAAAGGACTGCCTTTTAAAAGCGTTTTGCAATGTAGACAATAAAATGTTTACTTTTCCTATAAAATTTATATTCGACACTATTAAGCGGCCACTTATCGAAGTCTCGAGGTAGCCATTTAATAGAGATCTGTCCTTTATGTTAAAAATTTATAAAAAGAGAAAAGCGATTGAAAAGCAGTCCCAAATGAGATCTATCATTTTCGTACCCAAGGTGTCTTTAAATGAATAGTCGCTTGAAACAAGAAAAAGGGTTGGGTTGTTAGGGGATACACCTTAAGGATGCTCTTAGGGCAAGTGATTGGTTCGATCATTAAGTTTAAGGAGTGCTATTTTTAGAAAATAATTAAAGGTGTTAAACCGCAAGGAATAGGCGGATTTCAGTTGACGTAATGTTTTTAAACAAACCTTTTCAAATCTAAACACCTTCGGGAACTTAAACAAAAGAAACCTTTGTCTCAAACCATCAATCTAATTACTGTCGACTTATTAATAACAGTGAATGAAGCTCTCCTAGAGAGTACAGGCTGCAGAAATGTAATCACATGCAGAATGAAGGCAAAAAGCCTCCTGCAGTGTAACGAAAGGTAAGAAACCATAAGGCCAAACGTACATAAAAGTGATTATTTTATTAATTTTCTCTAAAAAGTGACCATGATCATTTATGTACAAATTCATTATAAATATGTGCTGTACAATATAAAAAAATAGTTCTCTCTATTCAAAGCCTTCAAACAACAGTATTAACTCACACGTACTATTTTTGTTTCAGCTGCTAGTATATCGATCACTAACGGAAACTCAATTTTCTTACCCTTTATCTAAGTTTGCTACCTCTCTCACTTTGGAAAAACATGAATCCTAACTTTTTAATCTACACACAGGAAATCCTTCATTTTAGAATTGAAATCAACGTATTTTTTTTTGCTAAAAGAACACTAATGGTAACATTAACACTCTTCTTTTGTTTATCATTCTTTAACTTTTTTCTTTTTGGTGTAAGTACTAAACAGAAAACATTTGCATATAAGAACACACGATTTTGGAGGTCAGGCTGATTACGTTCTTGTTTATCGGGTACTTAATGAAAAATCAGCCTCAAGCTGTTCTTAATTTGTTCTTAAATTTTGTTTTTGGAATACAGAACTGTAACTATGCAAAAAATGTTGCTTGAGATTTAATTACCATATTTTTAGGAAAAATTAAACAATAAAACAAATCGACATTAATGTAACAATTAGACCGCATGATAGCTGATGGGGCTGTAGTTGTCTGGCAGCAGTCATACGTATTCTGGGATTGTCTTTGCCTTCTCCATTTTATAACAATATCTTATATTTCCAGGCTGATTTTGTTCTTACAAAAATGTTGCCTTATTTGCAAAAATTCGGCCTGATTTTCTTAACCCATGTGTTCTTATATGCGGATGTTTTACAGTAATAATGATTTAGAATAAAATCAACAATTGGGTTTGTCAGGTACAGGGCGGTAGCTAAAGAGATGTGCTATGCAGATTATCTATCTTTACAAGTAATATTGTTGACAAAAATATAAATGTACAATTATATAATTTAACAGCAACTTAGTGTATTACAGAAAATAAAAAAAATTGAAAAACAAAATACAGGTTGCAGGATGGTTTTTGCCAGTCCTCTGATTCAGACTTAACTATGGAAAAACTGACGATGATTGTACGTGATGATTTACATATGTTTGATTGATTCATTTTCCGTTGGTCATGTTGCAATCAGGACCGTAACATATTCAAGAATATGTTCTTTTATCAAAAGATCTCTGCTATTTTCTGACAATGCCGCAGTATTGAATAAACTATACAGTATAATATATTAGCGTGACTACATATATTACTAATCATCTCAACTGTGATAACTAATTGGTGCTAGTTCTTTCGTGAAATCAATCTACAGATGTTTGTTTCAGAGCAATTGGCACTAACAAGGAAGGATGTGAACAAAAGACCAAAGGGAAAAATGAACATCTTATTTGAGGATCCAGGTCGGAAAGACTAAAAAATCTTCTGTCCAACCAAAAAAAGAACTTAAAACATTTAAACACTAGTGTTGCTACCGTAGGTTCACGATAAATTAGCGGGATGGTCAGCATAACGCGTTCTTAGATATTGTTATAACGGGGATGTCGCACAAAAGGAGCTGATCGAGGGTTAGGGTTCCACTCTTCAAATTACCTAACCAACGAGTTAGTTGTACTAAGTGTTGGAGTTTTAGATAACAAAGAACGTCGACGAAAGAAAAACAAACACTCTTCCCAAGAACATATTTCGCTATTATTTCTGTGTGCGATGATGGAAACTCCGATATATTGTTTTACCGTAATAACACTGAAGAATTCTCTGTTTGGACTGGGCAGAACTAACAGGCGACTATGATTCAAATATGAACTCTCCCGACGCAACGTTTTCCAATATGAATCTCGTCACAACTTAGGATCTCTCTTTAGCATCGAATAACGTCATTTTAAACTGCTACAGTTTGGCACTAACAACGGCGCATGCTCACTCTAGCCTTCTTTCCTGGCTTCACCACGAGGACTGACAATTTTGAGTTTCCGGTTCCTTCTGAAACAACACAGTGATCTATCCGATGATTTCTTCGCGTGCAATCTCATCCAGAATTCATTATCAGTTCCTTCTACTACGAATCATTTTTCTTTCAATATCCCTCAACGAAGGCATTCATTCTAATATCCATTTTGGGTCTCCGATACCTCTCGCTATAACATGATAATGTCTGAAGTTGGTCTTTCTCTATTTTTTCCTTTGCCTAAACTTGAAATTTTGACACATAACGATTGTTTCCTATCTAACGATTTACTGTTTTCTTCACGTGACTTGAGCCTGCAGTACAGATATGTGTTGGAAGCGGCTAACAGGGCTATGATGACGACCAAAACGATGATTATAGTGATGTTGATTGTCACAACTGTGAAGAGAAACAAAAAGACGCTTGTAAGGTCACAGTTGCTTGCCAAACATTTAAGAGATGTCGATGCTTTGTTTTTAATAGAGTGAAACGTGTTGCAATGCAGGTGGATATGTTTCAATAGATGCATTTGTTTAGAGTCCCTATAAAGTTAACTATTTAAAAAATTTTAAATGAAAAGTAGAACCCTTTCGTAATAGTAATTTTTGAAAATAAAAGTTTCTCGCAATTACTGTACAATGCTAACGTAGCAGGAGGTATGAGGCAGAGATAATTTTACCTCTAAACAAGTAGGTTCTGGATATAATAGTCTTATTGTTGTACCTATAAGTGAGTCATTCCGTTCAAATTGTTTGAAATAAAATAATTCATATCTTTCTTATTAGAAATGAAAATTTTTAAACAAAACCCATGCATGCTGCTACGTCATAGGTTACAAGTCCCCGGCCTGCTCGACCAAAATTTACATTCCAATCCTTTTTTTCAAATTAAAAAGCATATTTAGACGCGGAATTTTTCTTCGGTTATTCGAATTCTAAATCCGTCGATGACAACAGTTCTATAAATCTAGAAAGTAAACAAAAGCTTTATAGGGATTTTGTACGGCACGAGCTGTAACGACTGGTTTGCATAGTTTGAGATTCAACGTTGTGTTGTGTGCAGATGTTTTACGTTGCTAACTTTGATTACGGATTGCAATGCATTGCAACATGATGCAATGCAAACAGTATAGAGCAATGAGATGCCATTTTAAATACTGCAATGTGATGGAGAGCGATGAGATGCAATGCATTGTGATAATTTGTCACGTGATCCTAAAAACGCAATGTAAACATTTTTTTCGTTATCCCTGCCTCCTCTTTCATTGTTTGTCTTATGAAAAGATTCGGTTTGAGCTGGGAGAATTAACCAGTTCGAAATTTAAAAGGTTCGTTTAAGATTGAGCGAAACAGAGTATCTGAGTCAAGTTTATTGCGTGTGATGTGTAGTGTACGATGCATGAGTACATATTGAATGTAACAAACCTCGCTCATCAACTGTCCGGTACTCCAAAGCTGGTTCCTCGGGGTCTCCATTTCTCGACAGCAATACATTTTCTTCAACTGTAGTAGTTTGGTGCTCCGTCGTCAAGCGAGGAGTAAAAGGAGTGCTAGTGGGTTTTTGTTGTTGTATGGTCCTTCTAAGATGCGTTGTTACTACTTCGGGCGAGCTCGAGCTCGAACTTTCACTGGGTGTAGTAACAGTTGTTGATGCCGTTGTTTGCGGGTTGCATCTTTCGTCTAATTTAAAATTAGAGTATTTATTACAAATTCTACAACAAGGAAAAACCAGTGATAAAAATGTACTTAATATTGCATTGCGATGGTTAAATGTTTAATATAAATAGCTTGTTCGTGTTTCAAAAATACCTATTAAAGTTTTTATCACATTAATTCTAGTGCATTTAAAAGTGCATGTTTTGTCTTCTAACGTGTTACCCAATTTTTGAAGAGTTAATTTGTAAGTATCTGCATTTAACGGAACAAAACTGAGTTATACTTTTCTATAATAGAATTACATAAGGACTCTTTGTTTCTCTATTGCATTTTGGTAACGGGGATGGTTGCGATGAAAATAGTGATGGAGATAACGTTAATGACAATTACAGGTGTGGACAGTGATAATGAGTTGGTGACAACGAGATGGTGACAACGAAATAGTGCCAATGACGAGATTGTGACATTGACAACAAGATGGTGACAACGACAATGAGATGGTGACAATGACAACGAGATGTTGACAATGACAATGAGATTGTGACAATGACAATGACATGGTGATAATGACAGTGAGATGATGACAATGGCAATGAGATGGTGGCAATGACAGCGATAGTGCAATGACAATGAGATGATGACAATGACAA